>JAKSZP010008027.1:0-170531 GCA_022478985.1 Massospora cicadina
GCTTGGTACTTTTGGGCAGTGCAGGTCTGGGTCTGCTGCCCTTTACCTCATTCGCCCAACTCTTTGATTTATTACTCATACTCATCTCACCTGGTATTGATTATCAAATTGTGCTGTCTGAATTGAATCATATTACTAAAAGTGATAGTAATCATAAAGAAAAGCCAGAGGTTTTTGTCCACGTTAATATTCTACCAGAAAATCAATTAAAGGTAAGAGGGGTAGAAAATATGTTTGTAAAGGAATCACTGACTTGTCCAAGGTCCTAGATCCTGCTTATGCTGGGTCCATATCAGTGTTAGTAGCAAATTTAACTGACACCTGAAGAAGTGGTTTCACTACTCCAATCTCTTTTTTTTAGTACTAGATGGTCCCAACCCAAGGGGGGGATTCATCGATACTACTCCAATCTCTTATGTTTGAATATTACTGTGGAAAAAGATATATGTTGTTTGTAGTTTTGAGAGTTTGAATGATTTTGGCCTAGAATATCCCCCATATAGCCCCCATTAGAAACTTCTATTAACGATTAATTGACCATCAAACAACGAGCTACAGTTGAGTTGTTACTGGAAAGATACTATAACTTTTTCTCAAATGTCACCTATGATTTTGGAAAGATTAATGGCATTATGCATTATGTTGTGAGTGGGGATGCTAATCCTATATGGTCTCATCCTTACTAGATAAGAAAGGTTTAAGAAGCTCAGATGAATGTTTTACTTAAGCAGTTACTAAATTTAGAATTTTTAGTGCCTGGCAATGAACACTGTCAGCCTTATCAACTAAGAAAACCCACAATTATACCTCCTCATGACTCATGTCGCTGATGTTCCTACCCCAATGTTGTCCGCCATGGTCCGCCAGCTAAGGCGGGTGCCAGAAAAAAGTTTCCTCAAAGCTTCCTCACCTTCTGATATAGCTTCCTAGGCTGTTAGCTGAGGTACCATAATAGGAATTATCTAATATGATAATCCCTTTGTTTGGCCTATTTGAAAGTTGAAGATGCATGGAGGCTCCCTCTTTTTGGGTTGGGCATCACTAGTGCTAAAAAGGATTGTTAGTGCCTTCTCGTAGTCCCTGAGCTTCATTCGTCTTACTAATCTGGAAGAAAGATGGTATTCATAGGATGGTAATAACTATCAAAGGCTTATATTTTTCATCAGAAAGGATAGCTACCCTTTGCCATGGATTGACAACTCACTATGCTTACTTTCTGGATAGCAATATCTTTCTGAAATGGATCTGGACAGCAGGTACTAACAGACTGAGTTGACGCCTGAAGATCAATGAAAGTGTGCTCCTATTGCCAACAAAGGTTTTTTAACCCAACCAGGATACCCAAGGACTTTGTAATGCGCCCAACACATTCCAACGGGCCATAATTGGGATCCTGGGTAACTTAAATTTGTCATATGTCCACATTCATCTCAATGATATTACTGTATCATTGAGTACTTTTAATAATCATTTAAAACATCTTAAGGAAGTGTTTAATGACTTTATAAGGCTTCTCTTAAACGAAAACCCTCATAATGTTACTTATAATTGATATGGAATTCCTTGGACATAAGGTCACAAATAATGTAATACCCATACCTGAAAAATCGCCAACATTGAGCAGATATCTTGACCCCAAAACCTATATGATATAATAGTACTAAAGAGGGTGGTATAATATCATCACTTTATTCCTCTACTTGCTTTTCTGGCCGAGACTTTAGTCTATTTTTTACAAAATGATGTTCCCTTTAGTGGAGAGAGGAGAAAGAACAGGACCTTAATTTATTGATACCCGCTCTTTATACAAAACCAATTCTTATCCATCCATGGTTTGATAGCTATTTTCTGTTGTTCACTGATGCAAGAAATGTAGCTTTAGGAGCTAACTTAACACAATAAAGATTTATGCTGACTGTACTATGGCTTTATTATAGAAAAACTTTGAGTAAGGTCAAAGAAATTATTGTATTATCAAACGAGAGTGCCTAATTGTGCTGTTAGTATAAATACTTCTGGCTGTATCTATATATGACTCAATTAATGATTGTCACTGATCTTGCGTCGCTTTTATGGTTACAACAATATGAATAACCCTGATGTTGGATGGAGAGATGAGAGTTACGTTTACAAAATTACAACTTTACCATCATTTATCATGCTGGCGCAATTAACAAAATTCAGACAGACTTTAAAAGATGCCCATACAAGCAACTATATTTTTTGAAAAGCATGTATTGTACAATCATAATAAAACTACCTAAGAGGTAGGAACTGGAGCCCCCAATATTCTGGTTGAGTTGTGACATATGACTAAAGATAAACAGATCAAAGAAGGAAAACTATATAAAAAGGAAGATGAGAAATTTCTATCAACATATGCCATTCTCCAAGAACTAAAGTCATCATTCAAGAACATTCAATTGTAAAAAATAGAGCAGTGAAGAAGGTCTAAGAGCTATTAAGAAAAGAATGTGTAAGCCTTAGGAAGGAACTTTCCCATCTGGACCGTGATCAATTCCCATTTCGCTCAAAAAGGCTGGAAGCCAACACCTGTGACTCTCACCTCTCAGGGCGATTAAGCCCATGTGGCGAATGAGAGATGGGTAACAGCGCACCCTCTAGGAGTCGCAGCCCTCTTCCAGTGGCCTCTTCCAATGAGTTAGTAGAAAATACTTAAAGAGTTTTCTTGGAAGTGGCAAAATTGCACAAAACGCCCCAAAACTGCCAAGAACACGCCATTACATCCAGCACACACCCGTCCCCAACATGTACAGTGGTGTTTAACCTTTTCTCCATTAACTGGGCTCATCCCTATGTGGCTTGGCCATGGGCGCAACCTGCTATATGTCCAAAACGTCACTGTCATAGCAATTACATGCACATAACAAAAAAAAATTAAATTTGAGTAATCAGTCCAAAACGAATTTGCTAAGCAGTCTGGACCCAAGTCAGTTGGAAATTAGGTCTGGGAGCCCAATTCAAAAGCTTATTTTTTAATTTATTCTTTTTGCAGTTGCATTTGCATCTAAAATTTACCCAGCGAGCTTATAAGCAGCATTCCCTGACAGGTACAGCTGTCACTCCATTTTCTTACTTTACAACACTTTGAATTTAATAAAAATCCTTGAAGAAATCAAATACTCCATCTTTAAAATATTTTTGTTGAAAAATAAAACAGGTGATGATCCCCAATCTTAGCACCTCCTGGCTGGCCTTATGGCCAGTTTTATTATACTTCACATGTCAATTTAGATGGCTATACCCACGATATCCTGTCTTAGTTCTGGGTGGTAACTCACTTGGAGTTCCAGGCCAGTCTGATTTTTTTTATCAGCACGCTCCATGACAAAATGGAATGACCTATAACTCTCACCTCTCCATCTCACCCTTTGGGTGGGGTGTCATATGGGTTTTATCATACCAGTTTAAACCCCATCTCAGTCAGCCAAGTCCAGCTCCATCTTGGGCTCCACAGATCATGAAGTTCAGGATCCAGCAAGCCACGCTGAGTGCATATCAGATTTTCCCCTCCTTCCGTTGGTTACTACCATTAGTTCAGCAATACCAAAAGCGCTCACCTACAAGCAGGACCAAGCTTATTCCCTGTTACCCGTGGAAATTCATCTGGGCGCACACTGGGTGTCATTTAAGACTTTTTTATAATACGGGGGCATCCAGAAATTATATATGTTTGAATTTAGCGCAGCAGTTGGAATTGGACTTGGAGGTTGGGCCAGAGGTGTTGGTTGCATCTTATGCCATACAGTCATCTTACAAGGTGCATCGTCCAGTCCCATTTTAAGTGGGCAACTATAAATTCTGCAATTTCATTTTAACCATGCCTAACTAGGTATTCTCAGTTATCTTTGGTGTGGGTTGGTGGAGACGCCAACAAGCAAAGATCAACTCGACTTCAAACATTTTACTCTTTGAAAATGCTCACAGTGATACCATCTAGTACTAAAAAAATGCTCACAGTGATGGTGAGCTCCTGCTATTTGACACTTTAGATAAAGCTCAGGGAAGAAGTACCATTTCCACACTCTCTACATCCACGGACTTGCCTCCCAATCCTTCACCATCTCTGTCAGCGTACAAGGAAACTCTTAATATGAAAAAAGATACTCAACTTCTGCCACATTCAAAGTATGATCTTACATTTTGTACGACAGTACACATGGTTAACATCAATTTTCCACTCTACCCTCATATGGTGGAAGAAACTGCGGCCTTGGATGTGTAATTGACGACATGCTTGAAGAGGGTTGGTTCTTTAAGGAGACATCTCTGGATGTCTCCCTATTGTGTTCACAAAAAAATGTGGAAGGTACACTGCACCCTTGTTCAGATTACAATCACCTTAACAACAACACAGTCCAAGACCCCTACCCACTTCCATCAGAACAAACAATTTCCCAAGCCATTGCAAAGTCATATTATTTTAAAAACTTTACCTGGTGAACGCCTTCAACCAGATCCAGGTAGCCATGAATCAGAAATGGCTTACCACTATCCAGATGACACAGTATATTTTAATTATGTGTGATGCCTTTCAGTTTAAAGAATACGCCTGTTACGTTCCAGCAGATGATTGATGATGTTCTAGGTGACTTATGTAACACGTGCGATAGGGCTTATATTAATGACAACCTCATCTACTCCCCTAACCCCCAAACAGCATGCTTTAGACCTAGAGGCTGTGCTTGCTGCTCTACACAAGGCAAGTCTATTTGTGAAGCTGAAAAAGTGTGAGTTCTTCCGTGATGAGGTCACTTTCTTGGGTAGTTTGGCACTAAAGGATGGCTATGCTATCCCACCTTGTAAAATCAAGGCTATTCATAAATGGCTTACCTGACGGCCCAGAAGCTCTTGCAGAGTTTCTTAGGCACCATCATCTTCTTAAAAAAATTCTCTCTTGCCCTCTCACAGCTGGCCTCTCCACTACACCCCCTCACTGGCAAGAACGTTCCTTTACATTGGACCCCATAATGCCATCAGGCATTTTAAGCTATCAAACAGGTGCTAATGTCTCATTATGTGGTCAAGCATGCTGATGCAGACAAACCCTTCATTGTCTCATGTGATGCTTCTTCCACTGAAGTGGGAACAGTTTTGTTGCAGCAATACGATGGTGTGGAGCACCCTGTAGCATATATTTCCAATAAGTTTACATCCACAGAACAGAACTGGACTATTTATGACAATGAGCTGGCGGTTGTTTTATGGGAACTAGCCCATTGGTGGTACCTCCTGCAGGGCTTTGCATGAGTTAACAGTACAGCATGACCATCAAGCCCTCATGTACTCTCAAAAGCTGCATAAGTTGGCACACCATCAAGCACAGATGTACTGCAATCTATGTATATTTAAATTCGAAAATGAATTTTTAAAGGGATCAATGAATATTATCCATAATTTCCTGAGCTGAAACCCCGCCTTTTGTCCCACAGAGACGGAGGAGCAAGATCTCACCACTGTGATTCCGCCATCCCAGATTTTAACGATTTACCCACCTGTATTTATGTCAGTAGATCCAGATCCAACTGCTCCCTTTTCTGCCCACTTTTTGGCCCACCAGATGGCTTGTCCTGAAGGATTGGACTTAGAAGTGCAGCTTACAGATTCGGGACACAAGTGCTCCTTTTACTCATTAGGTGTGGAAGGTATTATGTTCCAGTAGCAGTTGTGGGTGCCTCCCAACTTTATACTGAAGTGATTCAAGACCACCATGATCCCCCAGCAGTTGGTCACCCAGGAGTGAAAAAGTGTTCTAAATTGGTGACGCAGACTTATAATTGGCCTAGAACTGCTAAGGATATTCCTGCATGTATAGCAAATTGCATTACCTGCGCATGTGCAAAATTGGACCTTTTTGGGCAGAATGATTTTTTTCATCCCCTGCAACAGGCTGAGGGGCCATGGATGTCGGTGTCTGTTGGCTTCATTGTTAAACTTCATCCCTCAAATGGCCACAATGTGATTATGGTGGTGGTAGACTGGTTGACCAAATTTTCTCTGTATATCCCCCGCTCAACTTCCATCACCTCTGATGAGACTTCCCATATGTCTGTCCTTCACATCTTATCTATGTTTGGTTTACCCCAGGAGATTGTGAGTATAGGGGTCCATAATTCTTAGCTCACTTTTGGATGGCTCTTCTGTCTATCCTGAAAATTCAACCTTGCCAGTCCAAAGTGTACCACCCCTAATTGGACAGCCAGACAGAGCGACTGAATCAAATCCTGGAGCAGTACCTACAGTGTTATGCCACCACAGCGCATGACACCTGGGCGGATAATCTTCCATTGGCTCAGTTTGCTTACAGCAATACCACACACGCCTCTAAATGGTTTTCACCTTATAAAGTGACGTTGGGGTACAACTATTCCTTCTCACCTAAGCCTTGTCTTCATCCCAGGGTTCCCACAGCAGCGGAGCATGCTTCTTAAAATCTAAGGTTCTTCACTGATTTTATATTCCCAATATTTTTAACTGCACAGGTTTAGTGTTGTGCAATCCTCGAGTTGTCTGATGATATATATATATATATATGATTGATAATATTATTAAGACTATTATCCATAGTTGAATAGATTACTAGTGTTGGGTCCAACGCTTGATCAGTATTCCTCCTCAAAATACTTAAGATGTCCTTAATAGGGATTTGTTTTCTTATCCGCCTAACTTGATCCACGCTCAGATACTAGTTTATGCCCTCTCTCTGGTGACACATATTCAGCAGCAATTCCCATCTCAGCTCAGCTTCATTTATCTGGATCCTCAATCCTTAATCTTTATCTTAAAGAGTCTCCAATTAAAACACACGGCAATAATTTCCTTAAAGATTAATAGTACTAATACTGAATTCTGTTAAATTATATTATGATAATACTTAATTGTTTTATTCAATGTTTTTTAATAAGTGAATTATTAAGGGAATTTATAGTTGGAATTTGGCATCCAACCCTCAATTGGCACCTCAATGATGAAACTTCAGCCGTTGCCATTTAATTAACCTTTGTTGTCTCATCAGCAATGGTCTTCCCCATCCTGGCTAGGATTCTATCATTAGACATATTCAAGAACTAAAACGAAAAGAGTCAGAAAACGTGTCCCTAACGTTTTCCTCTCAATCCCAGCAAACCAACCATATTTAGCAAGTGACCTGCTTGGGTAATGGGACTTGTTACCCATTAAGGCATATTGCAAACCAATTGATCAATTCACTAATTGCAGGCGGCATCACTCGCCTTGCAACTTAATCCTAAAATTCCATAATGGTTGGTGATGAAACTCATCTGATCCCAATTGGTACACCTGATAGTTAATCACTGATTGACTATCAGATGCCCCCATTTCGTTTGCAATTCTGCCCAATGAGATCTTAAGCATTCACCTGGATTGATCCCTAATGGATCTGAACCAGGCGAACGACCTAAAATTTCCAAAACATTATTAACCTGAAATCAGGGTCAACTGAGTTCCAATTCACTTCGCTATAGGGAATTATCCCCTTGTGACCCTGGTAATCTAGATGGATGGGAATGTGGGAAAAATCCCAACAGTCCTCAACAAATCTGGGCCACTCAGTCTCTGGTTAGTTAATATCTTTTCAAAGAAATTGCTGATTATAAGCGATTTGCTTAAGAAAGCCCCTACCCACTCCCAATTTCAATGTTGGTTTGCAGGTAATGCTTGACACACCTGCCACTTGCGCATCAAGGCCCCCTCATGAAAGTTTGCATGTAAGCAGTCAGGCCCCCATAATGTTGTTAAAATTTTGGGTAATGGCTCATTCCATTTGTCACTCCCTTCCCACTGGAAACAACATCCAATGTTCCACGCTTCCCTGATATCCCCCTTTTATGGTACCCCACCCGTTGTCCTTGAACCAGTTGCTTTGGAGGGGTCAGTCAAATCAGAGGTAGAATCGATAATGGCATCAAACTGGTCCCGCCATTCAATTAAGTACCTTGTGGCTTAAAAGGGTTTCCTACAAAAGTAGTTGGGTCAGTGCTCATGATTGCGTCAACTGTCATGAGTTGGTCAAAGCATTCCATGTGGCGCACCCCAAAGCCCCTCATACTCCTCCTAAAATTGCAGCAATCATGGCCATCAAACTTCCCAAGGCCTACAAGGATGTTGCGCTGGCTCAGTTCACCGGTGGTGGTGTTCTTCCCCTTCCTAAAGAAAAGGGTAATGTAAGTATTGGGAAGGAACCTCTCCATCAGGACTGGGATCAATTCTCATTCCTTTCAAAAAGGGCTGGAAGCCAACAATCATGACTTTCACCTCCCAGGAGATTTAGCCCATGTGGTGAATGAGAGATGGGCAACAGCGTACCCTCTAGGAGGTGCACCCCCCTTCCAGTGGCCTCTTCCACTGAGTTAATAGAGAATATTCAAAGAGTTTTCTAGGAAGTAAAAATTGTGCAAAACGTCCCAGAACCGCTGAGACCCCACCATTACATCCGGAACAAACCTGCCACCAACAGATACAGAGGTGGTTAACCCCTTCCCCACCAACTGAGCTCAGCCCTATGTGGCTTGGCCTTGGGCGCAACCTGCCATATGTCCAAAACGTCACTGTCATAGCAATTGCATGCACATAACAAAAAAAAATAAATTTGAGTAACGAGTCCAAAACGAATTTGCTAAGCAGTCTGGACCCAAGTCAGCTGGAAAATAGGTCCAGGAACCCAATTCAACTGCTTGTTTTAAATTTATTCATGATGACATTTGCATTTGCACCTCAAATTTACCCAGAGAGTTTATAAGCAGCAGTCCCTGATAGGTACAGCTGTCACTCCATTTTCTTACTTTACATCCCTTTGAATTTGATAAAAATTCTTGGAGAAATCATATACTCCAGCTTTAAAATATTTTTGTTAAAAATTAAAACTGGTTATGATACCCAATCTTAGCACCTCCTGGCTGGCCTTATGGCCAGTTTAGTTATACTTCACATGTCAATTTGGATGGCTATACCCAAGGTATTCTGTCTTGGGTTCTGGGTGGTAACTCACCCGGAGTTCCAGGCTAGTCTAGATATTATTATGAGCACGCTCCACGACTCTACATTAGGATTAGATGGTTTTGAACGTCAATGAAGTAATAGATACCTGATTAACTTACAAAGGCTAAGAATGGGGACAGCCCTCAATATCAACGCTAAGTTGTAGATCCATTAAGACCCTTTAATTTTGTCAGTGTTTATGTGGTAGGGCCAATGCCCTCTGGCTTACATGAACACATGTATCATTTTAGAAAAAGACCATTTAACAAATGGGTAAAGGGTATACATACCAGCTGCAGCCAAGGCTGAATTTTCAATCCTTTTTTGTTCTGTTTTCAATCAGCATGGATTTCCCAAATTCTACTATCAGACAATGGGCTAAATTTCAATTCCCAGTTAGTCCAATAAGAAATTTCCATATATTCTACAAAAAAAACTTTATTATCATATATGTCCAACTATTAATGAGGCTTTGGAATGCTCTAACGTGACTTTAGCATCTAACCTGCAAAGAAATGGCTGCATATGACCTTATGCGATGGGAAAATTATTTACCCAGATTTTATTGGCTTACTGGGAGAGTTATCATCAAATAATAAAGATTTCTTCATTTGAAGCCTTATATGGTCATGAGCCATATTTGCCAAGTAGTGTTCAGCCTTTACTAGATTCTTTAATGCCTAATAACTCAACTTACTATGAGGTCATAACAAATGAAATTATCCAACTGAAAGATCTCCCTACTGAAGGAACTATATTAGCTACTTTTAAGGTGAAGGCTCATACTAATGCTAGTAGACACAAACTACTGACCTTTAAACTATGAGGCTATTATTGTTTTATCACCATCAATCATGAAGGCAACAAAATATATTTGAGGTCACTTGGTCTGTCCCTTATCACATTATTAATAAGGTTAATTCTGAATATTCCATTGTCAGTATCCAATATGATACAGTGTTAATTAAGTTCATGGCCGTTTACTGAGGCTTTAGATTCCCACTATGACAGGTTTTGAGGAGGCGTTATTGGGATTTGAGATTAAAAGCAGATGAAACTCTACATTCAATATCAAGCATTGATAAGTTATATAAAGATCAATATTTTAATCAGAAACCACTATGTGAGAGAGACAGAAAAAGATGTGATAAAGAATCATCTTGTATTGATGAATCTATTGAGGTGCCTTTTGGACTGTCTTCTCAAATTCTTTAACATAATCTAGACGTATCAGATCAATGCATTCCAGTGGTCTTTAGCTTAAGAAAACAACGAAATTTTAATTGAAAAAGCACTCTGAAAGGTTTAAAGACCATATTCAAGGAGATTCCTAGGAAATCTTTCAGCAACGTTTAAACAATCCTATGAGTATTGAAATCATTTAGTTTATTAAAGTATTATGACCTTTAATCTTCTCATCTTTAGCTGATCTTTGCCGTTTTTTTGATATCTACAGCTTCAAGCTCAAATTTAACCTTGGCTTACAGTTCATTATACTGAAAATATGAAAGTGACTTTAAGAAAACTATAAAGGAAGATGAAGGTCAATTCTTGTTATCTGCTCGCTACTTCAATTTTAACTCTATTTTATGTATGGGAAATTTTAAGGCAATGACACCATGGCCACAGAAAATTGATGGTTGTTTTGGTAGGAAATGAATAGGGCGTGGAGGCATATCATTTTTAAGTAATATTGTCAAGAAAATGGCTGATAAAAAAGACTTGGCTTCCAAATCTATGTGTTACAACCCAATGGAGACCTCAGAATCCAAGAGGCAAATCTATGCTTTGCTAAGGAGCTACTTCTATTAGATGTTAAGGAAATTTTTTTGAAAATGTACAAAAGGTGCTCATGAAAAGCTAAATGGCTGAAATAGAGACAACTGAGAGTCATGCATGCAACCACCAGGTGAAAGGCAAGAAGGATGATGACACCTCTGTTTTCTTCAATTTATAGCCTTTGGAAAGAATGGCATGTGCCTGGAACCAGAATTGGGGTGCAGTTGCTTGGATTGACTAAAAGAGAAAACCCTTGATTTAAATAATTATAATGAGGTGACTAAAAATGGTATTTGCTATTAACCCCGGCACAAAGTGCAATTTAAAGTTAAGCCTCTGTTAGTATGGTTGCTGGATACAGGGCGTTTGATCAGGATTGCGTGGCAAATCTTCAACAGAAACTGATTAAGGGTAATGAAACATATATTGTGTGGATACTTGTTGTGTTTTTGAGGATTTTACATTCTGATGCGCCTCATTTGAATGAGAGATAACAGACACAATATAAAAAGATGTTTGATTAACTTTGAATCACACCTAGCTAGTGGCATATCAGTGAGGAAGACTTGTGACAAGAGGGTGCACGAGTTTGGAAAATCACAAATATTGATTTGGTACATACAATCTCATGAGCTTGGCGGCAATGCAACAAGTTATTAGATCAATGATCATAGGGCCACTCAAGAAACATGGGCATTATAACAAAAAAGAGGCGGTCTTCATTAGATTACTTATAAAATTGACGTTAGTGTGAATAGTGTGGAGTCCATTGGTATACTAAAAAAATACAGGTTTGCTTTTACAAGTTGAAAAAATGGAAAGAACAGGAAACAGACCCTAGGGGGGATGATGCCATTAGGGAAGAGAACTTTGAGTTACCAAGTCAATGTACTGGGAATAGGGCCCATGAATTGTGCAACAAATTTGGTTGAGTTGAGGGGGATACTATGGGTGATGTGGAAGATAATTTTTGTTTTTGAATATGAATTCATATGATTGATGCAGAGTTTAAATCAGAAAAGCTTATGATGCAAAAGTCTGTTTTAACAGGGAGATTAATTAAGGCTTCCTCTCATATGGGTTAAACTATCCTAGATAATAATTTAGCATCTGTTAGACTAGTCCAAGCTGAACTTATTGAACTTATCTTGAACAGGATGGGACTGGGAAGGTATTGATTATTTTGGCTTTATGTTTGACTAAAATGGACAAGTGAAGGGTGGTGCCCATGGCACTACTGGAGGACCCTAGACTGAACCTCTCCTTGAAATCTATTCCATCATCTCCAAAATAGATGAAGTGGAAAAAGATGCAGGTAGGGAGATTTATTGAGAGGAAGGTGGTAATTTATTAATTATCCACAACATAAGCCAGTCACTCTTTTGGAATAAGGGGCAACTAAAGGCCTGGGACCCCTCTTGAATCTGAGAGGGTGCTGGTAGCGGTCCAGGAAGAGGGGCTGGGCCTTAGGACTTATAGATAAAAGCATCATAGTTGTTATCCAGAAATTTTGTAAATTATTTGATGCAGCTGAGGGTGAAATAATTTCGACAGATCCTGAAACTTGTTACAATAAGGCCCTGGGATTTTGGGCAAGAAAAGTATGTTATGGCAGCAGAGAATTGTGATTGATCGGCGTTTGGACTGAAAAATAGAGGATTAATATTGGGTTCAAGTTACTTATTGTCTGGCTCAAATGCGGATTAGCTAGGTCAGATGGGGGTTGGAGAGTAGCAGAATTCTGACACTGATATGATGAGAAAGTGGGCTAGGAGTGTGAGTAGCCATACTGCCATCTGAGCGCAGTATAAGTGGACTTGTAGTTGAGGGTAATTTACTAAAAACTTCCTAAATTACTGCCATAATTTTTAAAATAATCTAACTTATAGAAAAGTAAATTTCTACAATTGTTACACAGGTCCAGATTAGATGGCCAGTTTCTGAGATGATGTAGGCATGTGGTAAGAATTCAGTGCTATTTTTGGCGGTGAGGATTTTGGTAGCAGCGGCACAAGGTGCTGAGAGGTGCTTGGCAAATTAGGGATGATGAAGTGGAGGATCAGGTTGACCAAAGGCTGAGAGCCCTGACATCAATTCATCTTAAAAAGTATAAGAAAGGAGTGTAAATGCAGTTTTATAAACGACATTACTATAGTAGTAATGGCAAGGAAAGGGTGTGAGTTGTTGGTATGAGAGTATTTTTTATGAGTGGATGTTGGATATTAAATCAGACTATTTCTTCACATAGTTTCTAAAACTAGTTGTTTAAATAGTTAAGGATGATTGAAAATGATTTACATAGTATCAACAAGCTTTTTATTTAACTGAGGTATAAAAATTATTTGAGGTGGGTCAACCTTGAGACAAATATACCACACCGAGAATGTTTTCTAGCCAGTACAGGTTTTTGAGCTCAAAACCTGCAGTATCAACAAGCTTAGGTTTTCATATTTTAAATTTAATTTAGCTCCTTGGTCAATTAATACTAGATAATGCAATGTAAATATTTTTTGGAGTAATGAGATGAATTGCTAATAAATTTGAGCGTTCCACAAGTTTATTAGGATTTACCAATGATTGATACTGAAAATATATCTGAAAGTGTATGTTTGCTAACAATTGTTGCTGAGGATAATTGATAAATATAATTAGATTGACATTTGTCACATAAGTATACATAACCCAATTTCATTTTTAATAAAAATCATTCTTTAGACTACTTTTTCATTTTCTAGTTGATTAGTATCCTTGGCAGGTAAGGGTAGTTTTGAAGGTCGCAGGGTGGTCAGCACCATCACTCCAATACCCTGGTTCTACAGGTAAGCCTCGCATGGACTTAGCTTACTGGCAAGCTGACAATGAGGGACAAAAAATAACTAACTTTGATGTATTGGAATTTAATGATAGGAGAGAGCTGGGCTGCCCAGGTGGTTTATAAGGCTCTAGGCCTACCAATGTAGTTAATTGACAAATTTGAAGTTGTTAACTATGCCAAGTTAAAGAGGTGTTAACACAAAATTGTAATGAAAAGTGGCTGGTGATGGCAAAAGTGAAAGTGTCAGCAATCTTCATATTGCTGGCTTGGCACACTAGAAGAGTACCAAATGATGCGCCTTGCAAAATTTCCAACATTGGTGCTCACTACAAGGGGCTCTGACAGTGTGATGCTTGATCAGCTAAGAGGAAAAATTGTCAGGTTGTAAAGTTTGGATTTAAAGCCATCATTTTTTCCAGTGCTGGATACTGACAGATCACTAACACCCTGCCATTAATTTCTCTGGCAATGTGCACTGCTACCAACTATATAAATCTGCCAACAAATTCTTCAGCAATAAATCCTGCTAATTTATTCCCTTTTAACGCCACTATTAGTGCTGTCCTCAATTTCTAAAGCAACAAATTACACCAGTCTTTTTGTTTTTGACGCCTCTTGGAGACAGGAGTGGTACTAATGAGCTCTCTGCCATCATGTCAATTTTGTTTGACCTGCTAGGGTTCAGGAGCCAGTATGGAAGATTATAATCTGTTTATGTCAAATAATTATTGGAAATTTTAATCATATTGTTTCTTCCCATAGTTTCCAAAATTAGTGGTTTAATTAGATGATAATGATGGCTAATTAAGTACGAATTTTGATGATTTTAGTTTTCATAATTTAAGTTCTAATTTAGCTCCTCACTCAATAATGATTATAAAGACCAGTTTCAGTATTATTTTAGCATTTAAATTATTTGCGGATAGTTTTGAGAGTTCCAGAAGTTTACCAGTAAATACTGGACCTTGATGCCAAGAATAAACAATAACATATAAGCTGGCAATTGTTTCCAAGCATAATTGATAGGCAGAACTTTGATTGCCATTTGTCACCTAGGTATAGATACATTAATTCCCTTTTTAATAAAACACCTTTCTTTTGTCTATTAGCAGTTTCAAGTTGACTAGTATTTTTACTGGTTAAAGGTAGGTTCAAAGGTTACTGAGGTGGTCAGCCCCACCACTCCTATACCTGGACTATAAGGAAGACCCGTTAAAACTTACTTGACTGGCGAGCTGATAGCAAGGGACTAAGGGAGAATTAAACCAACGCACTGAGATTGATAATAGGACAAATCTGGGACACCCAGGTGGGTGTATGGATTTGGGATAATGATGTAGTTAATCAACTGAGTGTGAATTTTTTGACTATTCTGAGTTGGGGAGTTGCTGCCAAAACTTGTAGTAAAAGGTAGCCAGTGAAGGGAAAGAAGCAAGGGTCAGAAACTTACATATCGTTGGCCTGTCACACTAGCAGAGTATCAAATTATACAGATTGCATAATTCGCAACATGCAAGGGAAACACTGCTAAAGTGGCCGCGTCTTTCTCATAGGGGAACACAATGTTAAATTAGTCCTTATAAGAGAAAAATAAAGACTGTCAGTAAAAAGGTGGCAATATTAAGTTTAGTAATTGCTCTGTTAGCAAATGGGATGAGACATCCATACTCAACGCAGAGACAAAAATGAGTTTTAGAAAGGTGGATGGTTTAGGATTGAGAGTGATTTATATGAGTTCATGCAATGTGAAATGCTAGGTCCCTTGGGAGAAAGAAGCCTGAGGTGTTTGGCAGACTATTAAAGCTATTTTGCATGCACTTTAATACAGGGTGGTAAATGATTAGTAGTGGAGTGCTACCATCCCATACTGGAGCATCAGACAGTAGTTCAGCAGAAAAAACTAAGGGTGGGTGCAGTGATTCAATGGTAAATCGATCAATCTACAGATTAATTTGAAAAGGACAGTAAAATGAAAAGATTAACTCTACCAGTGGCTTTCATTAAACTAGAATAATATACTTATGGAAAACATTATCAGGTTTACTGTTAGATCATGGTGGTTGACTCAGATAGTAAAAACCCCAAAAACCCTTATTTTGAGAGATTAATTCATTCAATGGATTATTTGGCTCTTCCCAATTTATCAGTATAATATGATATTATTCACCTTAAAACTGAAAAATGTCCTATATTAAGTTTCTTGCTTCCTGATTAGCAACACTAAAATAGAATCAGCAATAATGGTAGATTTTAAAACGTGTCCATTTTAGGTGCAAATAGTGGGTCTTACAGAATAAACTAAACTGCATCTTATTCTAAATTATTATTATAATAAAGATAACTTTTCTTTCTCGTTGCAATCACTATTGCAACCTATTCAATTCAAGACTGAATTTAGTTTGATAATCTCACAGAGGAGATTAGTCTGCGCCCATGTCAGGGAGCAGTTGGGCAAGCAAGGTAAGAGGAGCAGGTGGAAGGCCCGCGGCCTTTTACGTTCAAAAACGCCCCAGAGAATCCGGCAGAATTGACAAAAATACTAAACTGGCGGTCACTATTTCCCCAGAGATACTCACATGGCAAGCACGATGCAACCAGTACATTAACATGCCACACTCCCAGCCACTTTTGTCGGTGGAATTCAGAGTCCGCGTGTTTCTGGACATCCAAAAAACGTCCTTATGGGAAAAATTTTGTGAAGATGTACACACAATTTTCCCAACCACAGTGTACGTTGCACCTCACTCCATGTCATGCGGTTAGCTGGACCTAGGTTTCAAAAGCAAAACGGCAGCAGATGAGGCTGCAGCGGTGCACATAGTGGTCGACCTCCCTGAAGGGCAATGGGTCATCAAAACTAAATGCACCAGATGGACAAAATCAAACCAAATTTTCCTCATGTTCAACTTTTTGCCTACTACAGTAAAACGTGACAATTTGGAACAACACCTGAAAGATGGCCTCGCCATATACAGCGAAATACAATCTTTTGAAATGCAACGCTTCACGCTGATGTCACACCTGTGCACCAGCAAAGCCATCGCAGTTCTGACCCCAACTGAGGAGATCACGAAGGACCTAACCCAGATCCCGCACTCCACTTTTATTGATATTGCAGGGCATACCACCCACCCATTCTGGGTGACCGTGGACAGCGTGCACCCCATTTACACCCACTGTGATGCATTCAGCCATAAGGCACACGCATGCCTCATCAAGGAGGGCGTCACATTCCAAGAGCACCCCTCAGCGGCCATGGCCAGTGGGGAGGCGCACTACGAACCAATTGCAAGCACCAAGGAGGCCTTCCCGTGGGGAGCACAAGGCTGCTACCTACTGGTAAAGCCTATCTCCCCACAAGAGCAGAAGAAGGCCAAGCAGGCCTGTAGGGCCGCGGCCAAGGAAGCAGCCAAAGCCACCACCGCTATCCCACACTCACAACGCCAGGAGCACATGGAGACCTTCACGGCGGAAGCAACTTGGGAATCCATCAACCAATCAGATTGGGAAGCCCATGCTGAGTGGGCCACTCAACCTGAGGATCTGATGGGAATTCAATCTCACCCAATCGTTGCACCCAAGCTCCAATTGAAACTGACTTGGGACCCATCCCAACTGAAAATTTTTTTTGACCCACTCAACGGTGCACCAAACTCACCCGCACCATAAAAAATTCATCTGACGTTGGGAAAACAAAAAGTGAAGGCTAAAGCCAATGCGACTCTTTCTGCAAAAATCAACAAAAACTCCGATAGCATTGCTGCTAACACCCACACTGCTGTGAAGGCCCACGGGGATCTAGAAGAGGATGGTGGGCCCAGGTGCCCACCCCCTTGCACCTAAGGTGCGATGGGGGAAACCTTCACCATAGGGACGTTGAATATTGCTGGACTCAAGGCCTCCCGTCCCAGGCTAGGAAACTGAGTTTTTTACAACACAATTTACCCGTGGATATCCTGGCCATCCAGGAGTCCCACTGTCCATGAGGTTCTGAGGAAGCTTGGAAAACAATGCTCCTCCTATCCCTATCCTTTTGGTCAATGCACTGTGGGGTGCTAATTCTGAAAAATAATTTTTTCAAATTTTTATCCTCAGAAAACATTCCTAAATGGCCGAGTGCTTGTTGTCACCTTCTCGTGGGCTGATGTAGCACATGCAATTGTCAACATTTTTCCCCAAACAGTGCACGTGAGCATTGGGAATTTTTCTCATCAGTCAAATCCCTCCCACTACCCCAGACTCCTTCATAGTCAGCGACATAAACTGTTGGCTAAACACACCAACGGACCAAGGCCTTCCTCACCCCACACCCCTCAGGGTCACAGAGAACTACGTATTCTAAAGGCCACCCTCAGGTTGATGGACGCGCTGCTGCAGCAGGCCCCGCTGCTCAAAACATGACATGGCCTCACATCTACAACGGCCAATTAAGGTCCATGACCTGCATTGACATTATTCTAAGCCAGCGAAATTCCAACCCCACATCTCCCACTTCAAAACAGCGAAAATGGAATTCTCCAACCACCGACTGGTCTCGCTAACCTACCACCTACCTGTCATGGCTGCTAAGGCCCCACATTGGTACAAAATCCGCCACCCCAAGCTTGGGTCACCAGGATTTTCCACATGGGTAGAAGAGGCAACTATGGCGAAAAAGTTTGTTACACCATTTTGCGCGGACCCCATTTCCACATGGGCAACTTTCAAAGATGACACCATCTGCCACTCTTGCCATCTCTCCTCCAGACGCTCACGAGCCACATCAGCAGTTATCTCACGCGCTCTGGAAGAATTGGCACACTCAGAGTCCAACATCCCAGTTACAGGATACAGCTCTGCATGGGGACGGAAGTGGGCGGAGGCAGCTGCCCACCTCAACGCACTCAAAAGACAACACAAACATTGGGTTTGTGTTCAGTACAGGGCCACACGCATCAAAAAAGGTGACAAGTGCACCGCACATTTCTTTAAAAATTTTTTCACACCACACCAGAGCGTGGTCTGCACACAGGTGCGAAGATCAGATACTTCCATTGCGGATACACCAGCCAAAGTGGCAATCGAAATGCAACAGTATTACTCTGATTTATACCAATCTGACCCAATTCAGCCAGCCAAAGTGGCAGAATTTCTTGACTGAGCCCACATCCGCTCCATTTTCCAATACCCAGAAATAATGAATTTTATTACTCCAAACAAATTATGGACAGCCATTCGCGGTGCACCAAACTGAAAATGCCCAGGCCCAGATGGCATTCCATATGAATTCTACAAAAAATATTTCAAATATATATCCCCATTTCTGCTCGCCTCATTAACCAAAGCCTGATGGAAACGTGCCTCCTACCAGGAGGACATGAGGCCTTCACTGTCACACTCTTCAAGAAAGGGGATAAGCTAGACTTAGCCAACTGGCGCCCCATTTCTCTAACAAACACAGACACCAAAATTTTGACAAAAATCATGGCTAACCGTTTAGGGACTGTAGCATCTGCCACCATCTCCCCAGAACAATTCGGTTTCATCCCCAGAAGGTCAATTTGGGACAACGTGCACTCTGTGGCTAATGTATGTCAGTCCACAGCCTCTGGGGCACTTGTATTCTTGGACCAACAAAAGGCCTATGATAGAGTAAACTGGGAATACCTCAGGGCCTGCCTCCATCAATTCCGCCTACCCCCTCGCTTCATCAACTGGATAATGCTGCTCACAGAATCGGCAACAATGGCAGTGCATGGCCCTGGCTTCCTAACGGAAGTAGTCCGCCCTCAAAGGGGCTTGAGACAAGGGGACCCCCTCAGCCCACTCTTATACAACTTCAGCCTTGACCCACTACTGCGAAATGTGAATGCCCAACTCACTGGGGTCCACGTGCCAGGCCAAGCCCCAGTCAAGATAATGGCGTTTGCAGATGATTGTGTGGTGGGGGTGTCTAATAATCAAGATGCACGCGCGCTTGAAGCTCTCATCCAGGAGTATTCCCGGGTAAGCAACGCGGCACTGAACACTTCCAAAACCAAAATCATCCTCCTTGGTCAGTTTCAGAACTGCTGGACCCCAGCAATTAGTTCCCAACCTGGCCCATCTGCTCGCCCACGTCCTCGCCCTACTAATTCAAAACACACCGCCCCACTGGTGCTCCCCTTCGTGCCACGTCCTACCATAGGACCAGTATGCCATCTGGGCGTGTGGATGGAGGCAGGCGGATACACATCAGCAGTAATGGAGTGCCGTATTCTGGATAACGTGATGAAGCGAATCGCCTCTCTCAGAGCCCACCCTACTTCCCTTACTGGCAGGATTGTTTTAGCCAACTCCATGCTCCTCTCCAAAGTCTGGTTTGGAGCCCATGCCATCCCCTTCTCCCCAAGCTTCTACAGATCCTTGTACGCCTTGCTGCAAGGATGGCTTTGGTTGGGCCACCTTCCACCAGTGCGGTTAGAGGTCATGTTTAGCCCTCAACATCATGGTGGCATGGGCCTGCTTGACCTTAAAGCCCATGCCACCAAGATCCTGGGTACCTGGATTGCGGCCGTCACCACCCCTACACTCCCCTCCCAACACTGGTCCCGCGCAGCCCGCTCCAACTTCTCCCGCGCCTTGGGCCTCATCAATCCATCGAACCCCCACTCACTGATGAAATACTTCGCTTCACATACATCAGCCACAGGTCCTCACGGGACTAAAACCCACTACAAACGAATCCTCCTCTACATGCGGAGCGCTGAGTGGAGAATTCATATTAGCGGACATACAACCCAAAGAGGCCGCCCCTCTCCTCAGTTCACACAAGAGGTACAGGGGCTACCCATCCATGATGGCGTGATCCCCATTCGACCCCATGTCCTATCCAGGGTGGACTACCTGGACATGATGGACATCCCTTACTCCATTGAGACCCAAAAATATCTGGAAATAGTACACCATCCTCTGTTGCAACCTCAAGTCCACTACCATGTGTGGCGCTGCCTGAGGTGGGTGTATCGTACAGCTGAGCACTCTAACACTTTACACTCATCCTGTGTCGTGTGTGGCCAGTATGGAACGCTGTTTCACCGCCTGGAGAAGTTCCCTACCTCTAAAGTGATATGGCGCGAAGTTCAACGTCTTCTGGGCCAGGATCAAATGCATCCCTTCAGTCTGTCAAGAGATATGTTCGCTCTATCAATGGCCTCCCCCCTTCTGCTCTCCCTTCGTGATTTGGTGGTTGCAATCGCCATGTGGACCATCCACACGATTGTATTAGATGCCATCGCAGGCTCCAACCCCACCCTCCCAGAAGCGGTACACAGATTCCGGTCCCATTTGGTGGACCACTTTCAAGCGTGGATGTTTGGATACCTCCCACCGCGTTGCTGACAGCTGGTCTCTTCCTGGTTCCCAGTCTGGTACATCAAATCAGACCCCTTCCTCCACACGTGCTCAATTGTGGCTATGGCCCCTTCACACGTTTCCTCCCCCTCCCCATAAGTGGCATTCCCGCTGGCAACAAGAGATAGCATCGCTTCTCTGGGGTGCCTCCCCTGGTACTAAGTTTTGTCTCTTCTGAGTCATATTTGGAAGTGTCCATCCCATGGTCAGCCTTCCCCACAATAAATTTAAATTTAAATATTATAATAAAGATTGTTCACTGAGGCAAAATTTTGGTGTCAATTGGATGAAAATGGCACAATAGGCCTCTAACATGGGTAGCCCAGATGAAGAATACCTAGTGCTAATAAAAGGTCTGCTAACATCCAAATTATGGTTATACAAGTATTGAACTCATATTTCTTTCTACCCCTTTATTATTTTCATCTTTAATATGAAGTAGCTCTAATTGGTTTATTATTGAAGAAAAACATCTACTTGTTGTTAAGATTGCTCCTAAAATTCTCCTAATTATAATAGCACATTTGCCTGCAATTGTGATGGAGAAATTTTTAGTTTTAATAAGCCAATCTTAGGATGACTTGGCCTTGGAAAAGTATTCATAGCCTTTGTCATGACCATAAGAGGATTGCAATGGTATTAATGAGCTCATCATATAGATGTGTATGTCCATGAGATGTCTCTGAGATAAATAGACATAGCACCTGGCCAATTAATAAAGTACCATCTCATAATTATCTTTCGTCTTATATTCTATACTATCTTGTTTTAATCTTACTGTCTTTTATGTACTTTACTCATACTATTGTTTCTTATTAGAAGTATATTACAAGCAATCTTCAAAGGAGTACTGGACTTTTATTGACTGCATATGAAAGAATCTCAAATTACTGAAGGAGGAATTTTCTTAAGAGACTTAGAAGTACATATATTGTGTAGTTGACTGTGCTTCATAATGGTGAGAGTACCATAAGTCACTTGGCTATAATGACACATATTAGAAGTGCTATCTCCTAAAAAGAGAAGCAGGATTAATTTTCTATAAGCGAGTTTTTATCCTCAAAAAAAATCTGTTAAGTCGTTAAATTTAAACCATCAACTTAAACTTAATAACAGATCCTTACTCAAATTACTACAACATTATCTAATTTGAATCAACAAGACCAGAAACAGATATTTTTTACCAGAAAGTATAACAGTAATGTTATGGAGAAGAGTGATATAAAGATCATTGAATATCTTAATACCCTCACTCAGAAAATGTAGAAAAGAGTTATATACTCCTTACACTTAATAACCGCGGAAAGAATGTCTAAATCATCAATCCTAATGAAAAGTTTCATCAAAAAGTATAATAGAGATAATGAAAATATAATTCCATGGATAAAAAGTTGGACATCTAAACTAATCATATTTTTAGCCTATTTTGTTAGTTAAAGGATTATGCATTGAAGAAGGAAATGAACCTGAAATAATGAGAGGCGGCCATGGCACCCTCACCATAAGCCTTACTAATAGTCATGCAACAAAAGATTTCCTGGTTGGCTTTGTACATCCATCCATATAAGATACTCATTTGAATTTTAGAAAGACATAAAAACAAATAAATAGAAATATACCACGTTCAAGAGGAAGAGATAACTCCTAATTTAACTTACTGAAGAAGTTAAATTAAGTTCTACCAAAGTATAAAAGCCATCAGGCCCAATACAAAAATTGTAAAAAGAGCACACAACAATCTGGACACACTAGAACAGTAATTAAATGTGGGAGTATTAAAGGTGACTACTGAAATCCTTACACAGATTGGATTAACAAAAGAATTGATATATGACGTTATCACCTCTATCACAAGCTGAAACACATTCTGAATGACTTCCCAGTCAGAAAATCTGAATTAACATGCTAATTCATCCAGAAGAGACATTAGGATCTGATGTTAAAGCATGTTCTATTAAACACTGATATATTTAACTGAGGCAAGCCGACCAGGGGACAGGAATTACCAAGTATGTGCGGGAACCAAAAAAGGGGGAAGCGAAGGTAGATCAAATTAGGAATCCTGGGGTACTCAGGTTACCCCTGTTTCCAGCGGGACTGCCAGGTATGGGGGTTGGTGTGCTACTCTGAAGGGGTTTCCCCCACTATGGAGCAGGTGTTAAGGAAGGGGTCTGTGTGGAGGAACCAGAGTGGAAACCACGATTCTATGAGCGCCTGTTGCCTTGGCATCATATATCCATAGATAATGGCTTAGAAGTGCTCCAATAAGTGGGCGTGGAACCTGTTGATAACCCCATGGATGGTTGGGACCGTGCTCTTGAACGCATCTAAGGCAATGGTGTGAATTGTCCACATTGCAATGAGTATCATTAGGGAGCGGAGGGTAGATGTGACTAGTGATTCGATCTGGAGCATGAGGAGGCTCTTTGAGATAGAAAATTCTTGCTTGTTTTGGAGCTTAAGCAAGCGCGCGACTTGCCGCCATATGGCTTTGGTTGGGGGCATGTTTCTAGGCGGTGGTATAGGGAGCCCTCCCCTCCAAACACTGCACAGGTTGCGTGGAGGGAATTTGAGTAGTCCGCCATTCTATAGATCCTTCTCAGACAGCGCCAGGCGTTGGCTCTTACCCTCAGCTGTAGGAGTGGGTGGTGCGTCATTTTCCACACTGCCTTCTGTGTGGTTAAGTCGTAGGGAATGTCCAACACATCTAGGTATTTGATTCTAGCAATGGTGGGGTCGTAGCAAGCATGTCTCTCTGGGGGTGGTTTTCTGGATTTCTTAATTTGAAGTGGGGCTGGGTCATCCCCTTCCCTTCACAGTGCCAGTGTTCTCTACGGTCCACCCCATGTGGCAGATGGCTCAGAGGATGCGTTTGAAGTGAGGGGGGGTTCTATGTGGGCCCATTGCGGTAGGGTGTTTAGCAAGGTATGATAAATAGTCTGGGTGGGCTATGTGGGTTAGTTAATTTGAGCGCCTGTGCGAAGTTAGTCCTCGCTGCCCTAGACCAGTATTGTTGTGGGAGGTCTGGGGCAAGGACTTCCTTTATCAAGGTACCCAGGATGCGGTTGGCGTGGCTCTCAAAATCTATTAGTCCCATGCCTCAGCTTGAGCGTGGGCCAAAGAGTGTTTCCAACCATATGGGAGGATGGGATCCGGGCTACAGCCAGCCCTGGATGAGCGCGCGGATTAAAGTTATAATGGTGGGTGAGAAGGCTATCGCGTGGGCAGGGTACCATAGTATTGGGAGGATGAGTGAGTTAGCAACTGCTACTCGCCCTGTTAGTCCTGAGGATCTTCCCTTAAGGGAGGCGACGCGGTTAATTACCCGCTGTAGTAGGTTGCTTTCCATTGTCTCATTGGCATATCCCCCTGTTTTCAGCCATATCCCAAGGTGGCGGACAGGAGTGGTGGTGGGAGGTGATGCAAAGGGTAAGATGAGTGGGTTTTTCCTTTGTATGGGGGTGTGAGGTTCTGGTGTTGTAGCCCAGTTGTTAGTGTACTTGCCTAAGAGAATTATTTCTGTTTTCCTTTTGTTGAGTGATGCGTTGCTCACCATGGAGTATTCCTCTAGGGTGCGTTCCAGCTGTCAGGAATCATTGTTGTTAGATATACCTGCCACGCAGTCATCCGCAAAGGCCAGTATCTTGACTGTTGGCTGGCCTTGTGCAGTTATGCCCATGAGGCGTGAGTCATTTACATGGAGGAGTGGATCGAAACTGAAATTATACAGCAGTAGGCTGAGGGGGTCCCCTCGTTTGAGCCCTCTGTGTGGTGTGATCTTGTTAGTTAGGAAGCCAGGGCCGCATACAGCCATGGTTGCAGATTCTGTAAGGAGCATCGCCCAGTTTTAAATCTGGGTGGGAGTTTAAAAGCGTGTAGGCATTCTTTTGGGTATGGCCAACTAACGCGGTCATACACCTTTTCCTAGTCTAAGAAGACCAGGGATCCAGTTGCTTTGGACTGACATATGTTTGCAACAGGGTGTATTTTGTTCCAGATTGAGCGCCCTGGTATAAACCCAAACCGTTTGGGTGGCAGGACGTTAGAGGCTATTGTGCCTAATCTGGCTGCTAAAATTTTTGTTAGAATTTTGTATCATTATTAGAAAGTGCAATTGGATGCCAGTTGGCCAGGTCCAGTTTGTCACCCTTCTTATACAGGGTTATGACATTTGATTCATGGCCACCAGGTAGAAGCGTGTTTCCAGCAAACACTGGTTCATAGACGCCAATAGGAGGGGGGCAATTTGCTGAAAATATTTTTTGTAAAATTCGTAGGGTATCCCATCAGGCCCTGGGCATTTCCTACGTGGTGCACCGCGGATTGTATACCAAAGCTCCTCCCATGTTATTAGATTTAGTATGTTGTATTCTGGCGGTGTGCTTTGTACTCTGGCGGTATTTATAAATTTTGTGATTCTTTGAGGGTCTGTCGGTGTATTGTGGTATAATTTGGTGTAATAATGGTGTACTTCTGCCTTGACCTCCTCAGGGTCAGTTGCCACAGTGCCATCGGTCTTGTGGACCTGTGTGCATGTGAGCTGGTTGCCACAGGAGTAGAATTGGCGGAGGAAATATGTCAAACATGTTTCGCCTTCCTTTATGAACTTACCTTTGTTTGATACTTTGATTCTGCTTTGGAGCTTGAAGATGAGGGTGTTTAGGCGGGCGAATATTTCTGCCCATTTGCGTCCCCAGTTGGGGCTGTAACTGGATCTCAGGGTATTTAGCTCAAGGTGGTCCAGTTCCACCAATGTACTCCTGATTGTGGCTGTGTTGGCGGTGTACTTATGTGATGCAAGATGTCAGGTTTTGTTGATTAGTTCCTTTTTGAAATTTGCCCAGGTTATGATGGGATCCGAAGTGAAAGGGGCTGTGAATTCTGGGTTTGTGGCCTCAGGTTTGACCCAGTCAGATATTTAAGGTAATTTTATGTTTTCTGGGTGCAGCTTTCTCCAGGGTGACACCTGTGCGTGGGTTTGGGTTGGCAATAGCTGCACTGAAACAAGTCGGTGGTTGGAAAAATTGACTTTTTTGTTGAAAATTTGGAGATGCTTGATTGTTGGGATTGCATAATGAGGATGTGATTGATGCGGCTCATTGATATCAGTGCTCCCTCAAATATGTTGGTCTGTGTCATGCGGGGAAGGAATGGTGATCCAGGGGGAGGGAATCCTGTAAGCCAAGGGATGCCTTCATTGCATGGAATTTGATGTGCCCCAGTGGGTATCCCCTGGGGTTAGGTCATTGGTCCATGTTGAGGTTATCCCAGCAGTTAAAATCTCCCAACAGGATGGTATCTGGTGGGAGGGTGAGTGTTGGAACGGTTTTGAGAAATTGTTTTCTCTTGGCTGCAGTGCAAGGTGCATAGATGCATGCTATTGAGATTGTTTCCTCTTGGCATGTGATTGTTGCTGCCAGGACGCAGCCATGAAGGTATGACGAGGAGTTTGTAATTTTTAATTTTTTGTTATTTTGGATGATCACCCCACAGTGAGACGTCCATACCAATTGTGATGGTGAGACCCTGGCTAACCAGGATCCTTCTTCCCCTTGTAGACAGTGGGTTTCTTGGAAGCCCAAGATGTCTACAAGGGGTTTTTGCAGGAAGTCCAGCTTTTTGGCTTGGGGTGTTTGAGCCCTGGCTCCTGCGATGTTTAGCAACCCTATTGACACTGAGGTGCCCACGGCGCCTCAGAAGCAGTTGGGAGGGCCCTCTGGCCCTAACCCACCGTGGCTCATTTTGGCCATGCTCCGCATCTATACTACAACTCTCTCAGTGACAATGTCAGATCCCTTGATCTGACCCGATTTTTTGCAGGAATTGCAGGTTTTGGAATTTGCGTTATCTTTTCCCACACATGTCTCATAATGGTTCAATGCAGGGTGCTGATTGGATTCTGTGATTTTTGGGTTCGAGTTTGGAGAATTGTGCATCGCATTTTCGCTCATATTGCAGCTGAATTGTTCCTCAAAGTGTGCATGATTGATGTCGCTTGGTGACTCAGTTGAGTTGCTGTGAAAATTTTTAACCTGGGCATATTGTTCTGATTGGTTGTCTCGGTGTATATCCAAAGTGTTCTCTTGAATTTGTCCAGGGTTGATGGATGATTCTGCATGTGCTGCCACCTCAGCCAATGCCCGCTTGCGGGCTTTTTGTGCCACTTTGCATTGTTTATGTGTAACTGGGTCCATGATGGAGTAAAGTCCATCTTCACCCCAGAGGAATGGGTGGTGGCCATTGGTCATTCTGGCAAAGTTTTTGTTACTTTTGTCCATGGCTTCCTCACAGTAGTCTGCTTACATTAAGCCCTCCTTCATGGGGCATGCGTGTTCCTTGTGTCCCAATGAACCACAGTGGTTGCATATAGGCGGTGCACATTCCAGTGTGATTTGGAATGCGGATGACTGTCCCCCATCCACAAAGTGAAACTCTGCTGTGTGGGGGATTCTTGATAAGTCATCTTCTACTTTGGAAAACAGGTTGATCATGGCAATAGCTTTGCCTATGCACAGGGTTGGCATCAGGTGAAATCGTTATAATTTGAGTTGCATAATTTCTCTGTAGGCTACGAGCCATTTGCGGAGCTCCTCCTCAATTACCTTATGGGGAAGTTTGGTAGGGAGCAAGTCAAAGGAGATGAACAAAGTTTTCTCTTTGTTCCATCTGGTGCGCTCAGTGCGCACTATTCTTTTGCCCTTTGGAAGGGTAATTTTGACGCAGACTTTTGCTGCGGCATCTGCTTTTTGGCTGTTCCAAAACCAATATCAATCCAGCTGTGGCCCATGTTGTTGGTGGCGACATATACCATGTGGGGGAAAAGGGAGGGCTGTGCCTCGCATGTTTTCTCCCACAAGGTTGGGGACTCATCCCCAAGGAAGAGTTGAAGCCCATGTTCTACCTTTGAAAGGGGCTGGTTACACTGGATGTACATGTATTGATCTTGTTTTATAGTAAATACCATAAACCTGGAAAGAGTCTGAGTTTGTGGTTTCTTGATGGCTTAGTTCGTGGTCCCCCTTCAGGGCATTTCTTGCCCTGGGGTGCACCATTTTGCGCACCTCTTGATGCGACGCTCGCCTAGGTTGTATTAGATTATCAGAAATCGCCCATCTCTCCTGTGTGATTATCAAAAAATTTCTTGAAATTCAAATCATATCAACTAAAGTGATTGTTATGGGAAAGAAAAAGGTTTTATTAAACACATACATCTGAAGTAAACTTGCTGCATCACTAGAATATTAAAGGACTTGTTCAATTTCTTCAGGCTTAAATATTGTAAGGATTATCAAATCAAGGATAAATTATAAAAAGTATGGTATGTTATATCAGAAATACAGTATAAGAATGCTGAACTCTAATGGAAGAAATTGAAAAAAGGAGCCAAGTATCATTAACAAGCTCACAAATGGTGAGCTTAACCAGATACATCAAGCTCATAAGGGATAAGAAAGTATTGTTAAAAGAATGCAATAACCTCAAAAATGAAATTGCATCCCTCATATAGAAGACTTTTCAGTGAATGACCAGCCTTGTGGAGGGGAAGCTGAGAAAAACTCCAATCAATTTTAACATGTTTTGGGAAAACATATATGTATTTTTTATATAAACCTGAATTGTTTATTTCTGAACAATATTACAAAAGCAGAGTTTTTGTGGAATGATACTGACTCAGAGATAGACGTATCCAATATTCATTCTTTACCAAAAGTTATGACTTCGTTCCCTACCCCAAACACTACTAGATGGACATGAGGGCCAATTCTGACCAGGAATTTGCCATGATGCAAGTATGAGAAGAGCGACATCGCCTTTTGAAGAATCAGGCTGAGATGATTTTAAACCATTATATTCCCCAAAATTGACAAAGATGGGAGGTTAACACGTTTCTCAAGTTGATTAAAATATCAACTGATGGGCGTCTAATCATGTGAAGGCATCTAAGATAATCAATCACTTTATTATCACAGCTGCAAATTAGTCATGCCTTACTTGGATGACAGTTGGTCATATACATACCCAAAGAATGTCGTAGTACAGGAGTTTGGAAGGATTTAAGCTAATTCTTAAAAAACAAACTTTTTAATATCAAATTTAAGCAGAGTAAGCATATCAAAACCTTTCTGACAGGCTTTATCCCAAAGCGCAGGTCTTAATGTGGGTCTAGTATATGACCAAGTTTGACACAAAGATCGCCATGAAATATGCAGTCAAGCCTTATCATGACCTACACTATACCATGATCCAAGATTATGATAGCAACATGGGCGCTCAAGAGCTAACTATAAATATTTAAAAATTTGATCCAATAGTGCAAGGCCCCTAATCAGGCCAACAATTAACAGAAGTTACGATTTTGGGACAGAATATAACAACTCTTTCTGTAAAAAAACGCTTGGTGCAACTAAAATATTAACTGACAAAACTAAATAGAAACAAATGGTGATAATAATAAAATTGATGCGGCCTATGAGGGTACTATCTTCTCAAATAATAATTTTAATTCTAATAAGCAAAAATGGAATCCCCAAGCAAGAGGGTGCTGCCTATAGACATTTTTATTTAAATTGAAAAAAGCGTCATAAGAAAAAGCTTTTTACTTAACAAGTCCTTTTTGCAAGAGCAGGGGTTAACTTAAAGTGTTTTATTATTTATAAATTTTTTCAATACTTTAAAAGAGGCCCTTAAGTGTCATCAATGCAATACTTGAAATTTATGACAGTTTTGATTTTACAAATGTCCTCAATTATTTGTTAGTCAATATTTAGTTGTTTTATAGCTTCTCAATTGCATCTCACCAACCAACTGTTGGTATTTTTTCCCATATTCCCAGCTGACTAGATTACCAGGGGTCTCTAGGGGATAATTCCCTATAGCGAAGTGAATTAGATATTGGTTAACCTGATTTCAGGGATACCAATGTTTGAGGGATTTTAGGTTATTTACCTGGGTTGGATCCATTTAGGATCAATATGAATGAATGCTTAAGATCTTGTTGGGCAGAGTTTCTGATGAAATAGGGGCATCTGATAGTTGATCAATGATTTACTATCAGGTGTACCAATTAGGATCTGTAACGGGTAAGTTTGCGCCAATACACAACAAATAAATTGGGCAGTAAGAGCCACATCACTGACCATACTAGGGACAGGCCTGCAGAAGCCCATCCTCAAACCTGACCACTATGCCACATCGTTGCCACATACTCTTGTAACAATGTTCCCATGATGCTGCACATCAACAGCAGGGTCTGGGACCAGGAGAAGGCTGAGAACAACGCCAACGCCACACTGAGCTCACTGGCTGAGCTCATAGTTCTGATCCTATCTGTTTTAATATTTTTAAACAGGTATTGTTTCTTTTAGCAAGGAATTTCCATTTATTCAATTTTATTTTCTCTAGTAGAATATGCAACTGCCCTTTAGGGCTGCAATATCCTCCCCTAAATAGTGCCCTGCCAGTATGGAATAAGCTTCTTCTTGGTTAAGCTCTTTTGAGCACCATCCATTACATCATTTGTGAAGATTCACCATCTCACTGGATCACCATCCACACCACGTGTAAGCCCAACGTCATACCATGGATGCAATTCAGGTTTGGGATGGTGAATTTTCCCAATTCCGACCTTCCTGGGTTTGACGCTTTCTGGATCAAGGCCACGTTCATATTGAATGTCACCTGATCAGAAGCAATGTACAGATCAGGTGCCTCCTGATCCGTTACATCACAACCTGTAAAGACCAGAAATCCCAGACCTTCCCTGGGCACCATGCACAGTCCTCCTTCATCTGCCACATTGCCTCCTCCACCGGATAGCCCTTACACTTCACCAGCAGTTGCTGCCAGACCTCACCCATTTTGCATCCAATATCTGTTCCACCTCATATTCTGGTACATCCACTTCCCTAGGGTTCAGCAGTCCTGGGTGCTCCAGAACCACTCCCCTTAATGCCTGTAGCTGGGAAGCATGAATCACTGGATGGGCTCTGGAACCTATTGGAAAACTTAATTCAAAGGCTACACAATTAATGGCATGGACAATACAGTATGGGCCCAAGAACTTAGGACCCAGCTTGTGACTCTTGACTGGGACAGCATAGTTCCTAGCCGCCACCAATACCAAGTCTCCAGGCTCAAACGTTGGATCTGGCACCCTTCATGGATCTTCCTGTCACTTCTTCCAAGGCACCGGCTGCTCCAAATTTCCCCATAACTTCTTCCCAATATCCAACATAGTATGCGACATCTCATCTGCCCCCTGACACACTCCACCCAGGGAATCTCCATTCAATCTGGGGTAGAATCCATGATTTGCGAAAAATGGCGACATTCCTATTGAGGACTTGGAATGATTTTTGTAAGCGAAATGGGCCATCCACACCCATGAAACCCAGTCATCCTGTCAATCAGACATTTAACACCAGAGATACTGCTCAAGCATCTAATTCACCCTCTCCATCTGTCCATCGGATTGAGGATGATAATATGAGGACCATCCAGGACTAATTTCAAGTTCCCAGTAGTCTTGACCAAGATTTCAAAACAAATTGTGGACCCCAGTCTGAAATAATTTCCTCAGGTAATCCATGCCGGGAGAATACCTCATCAATGAAAGCCTTCACCGCATCCTTTGCTGAAAAACTCCTGGTGCATGGGAAGAACTCAGCGTATTTGGTAAGTCTATCCACAACCACCATAAACACATCCTTCCCCTGCACCCTCAGGAGACCTGTTATGAAATTGACACTAATTGAACTTCAGGGGGCTCGCAGTATTGACAGTGGATTCAACTTACCTGATGGAAGTTTTCTTGAGGGCTTCAACCTTGCACATACCAAACACTCCCGCATGTACTTCTCAACATCCTTATGCAGGCCAACCACAAATACTCCCGCTGCACCAATTCCACCATCTTCTCCACTCCCATGTGCCCTGCCAACGGATGATTATGTGAAGCCCAAATTACCTCCCATCATAGTGATGGGTTGGGCACCCACACGCGAGAATTGTGGTATAGCACCCCACCCCTCTTCATGAAATCTGCATGGTACCCGTGTGGCCATCCCTCCGTCATCTCAGCTTTCAACCTCTGGGCAAAATCCGCTCTCCCCTGCTTCTGGCGGACTTCCTCCCCCAACGCACTTCGCCTCTCCTCCAACATTGCAAATTGGTCCAGTTGGAACGTTGTGGCCGTATTAAACTCCTTCAATTCCTCCTTCTCATACACAAAGGCCCCATCTTAACTCAACCAATCCGCCAGGACATTTTATGCTCCAGGCCTGTACTCCACCCGCTAATCATAATGGACCAGCTCCACATGTCGTCTGGACTGCCGCTGGTTCATCTTTCTGGGTTTGCAATAGTACTCCAATTATTTGTGATCCGTCTAAATAACAAAAGGATGCCAGGCATAGAGTAGTTGATGCTGCCAATCCCACAAGGCTGCCATCACTGCCAACAGTTCCTTATCATATATCAGGTAGTTCACCTCCGCAAGGAGCAACTTATGACTGAAGTAAAATATGGGGTGTTCCAGCCCGTCTTCCCCTTCCTGAAGCAATACCGCCACCACCGCATAATTTGAAGCATCCGTTTCCACCAAAGGCCTTCTGGGGTCCAGATGGGCCAGTACAAGTGTGGTAAGTAACTTACTCTTCAATAACTTGAACGCCTGTTCTTCCCTTCCCCATATGAATGGGACGTCCTGGGTTAGACGTGTGAGTGGTAAGGCCATATGGGAAAGATTCTTCACAAACTGACAAAGGAAGTTTAATGTTCCCGAGAAGCTCTGCACCCCCATCTGATCTGTGGGGCCTTCCATGCCCGCACCACTCGTAGCTTATCCAGACTTATTCCCAATCCATTCCAGAAGAGCATGTTGCAAAGGAACGTTACCAAACCCCAGTTGAATTTGCACTTGGAAGGCTTCAACCCTAAACCCATCTGACCAATCGCCCACAGAACTTCCCAGACATCTCATACATGCTCCTCCTGGGACCGCGAAAATACTAGGATACTGTCCATATAGGTGGCACAGCATCAACTGATCATTCCTCCAAGGAAATGGTCAATCATCCGCTGGAACACCACTGGAGCATTCCTCAGCCCAAAAGGCATTACGCGATACTGGTACACCCCCAGGTGGCACTTAAACGCTATGTATTACTGGTGGTCCAGTCTCAGCGGTATCTGATTAAATGCATCCATGAGGTCAAGTTTTGTAAACACTGTGCATCCAGTAACCATTGGGAAAATATCCTCCAACAAAGGCATCATATATGGATCAGGCTAAGTGACCATGTTCAAACGTCGGAAATCCACACATGGGCATAATTTGCCGCTCGCTTTTGGCACCAGTAATACAGGATAAACAACCGGAGACCTAGAAGGCTCAATCAACACCTTGTCCAACATTGATTCCACATGGCTCTCCAACGCTTCTCTGGCCCATTCATTTAGAGCGTAAACCAGACACCCCCTGGGAAGCTCTGACCCTTCCTTCAACCAGACTGAAAACGTGAAAGAACCCATAGGGGAAAAAGGCGAGTTCTCAGTAGGACCAAATACATCAACAAAGTCACTATATTCAGCTGGTAACTCTACCTCCTGCATCCCACCCAAGCTCCTGCGACCACTCAGGATGTTGCCCCTAACCTCCATCTTCCACATCATCTGAGGTCCAATATGCGGCTTCAAGGTAATTGTCTTAAATGGCAAATCAATCTGGGGCTGGAAATGATGCCACCAGCGCATCCCCAGTACCACCAGACGGGCTAGATTTCTGATTACACAGAAACCCTCTTTCAATAAAAATGGGTCCTGCCGAATGACAACCAAGGGCTCTAAACACCACGCTGGGGCTCTTCTTGGCACATCTGCGAACATCACCTCCAGACCCCTCTTCATATCCAACTTCAAACATTCCGCTAAGGCGAACTCCACATAATTTTCCTCAGCCCCTGTATCCACCAGGGCCAGTACCTTCTCTGCTCAACCATGCTATTATAACTACACCAAAATAAATAGCCTAGGATAAAGCAAAGAAGTAGATTAAATGTTCAAATAATTCTCAGATTGCAAATTTGCAGGTAAGGTAGGTGTAGGACTATAACTCTTCCCAGGCCCCTGACTCCTGTTCTTCCCGAATCCTCACTGTTTCCCTGGTAGAACCATCCATGGATGTTCCCAAAGTTCCGAGGTGATCCCTGTTAACATCCTTGATCTCTGTTGGCCACTATGGGCGACTGGCCCCTTCCTGGGGACATAGAATCTTCCCACTAGTCATGCACCAAGCCAATTGCTTCTACACCTGCACCATTAATGCAATTTATTCCACCAACGAACTCTGAACCTTAGCAGCCACCATGGCGGCTAACATATCTGCTTGCAGCCCCTGTCTGAACATTCGCAATGATTGCGTATCTGAGACTCATGCTGCTTTCACCAATGGATGGAAAATCCGCCCATATTCTTCAACCGATCCTTGGCCCTGACATACTACCAGCAAACCTGACCACACTTCATCCTGTGCCTTATCCAGGCAGGCATCCCAGTCAATTCAATCGACAAACTCATCCATGAATCCTGGGAGGTGACCTTGTTCCTCAATCAACTCTTGCACCCACCTGACCAAATCTGGGGGTAGTGCCTCCACAATTTGTGCAATCTGCAACAAGAAGGGTCTCCCCACCCGTTGCTTAAGCCAACCACGCCTGAAAAAGAATCCGTGACACCTCTTGGTGGATCTTCTACAAAGCTTCCATAGATAAAGCAGCTCGACCTTTTGGAGATGTAGTACCTCTCTAGCATTCCTCCAACTTCATGGGTCTCGCGCCACATACTCAAACCATCTCTCTTATTATGAATGTTAGTGAGAAACTCACCATCACCACCGTCAACACATGTCGATACCATGACTCCCCTCCTGGAGCCACCACCTCTTCTTGGCCCCCACAAAACTGACAAAAAAGTATATGAGTTGTGTCTAATGTAATGGGCAGGTTCTCGCCAATACGCAATGAACAAATTGGACAGTAAGAGCCACATTACTGACCATACTAGGGACAGGCCTGCAGAAGCCCATCTACACACCTGGCCGCCATGCCTCCTCATTGCCATGTATTCTCATACCACTGTTCCCATGACGCTGCACATCAACAGCAGGGTCTGGGACCAGGAGAAGGCTGAGAACAACGCCAACGCCACACTGAGCTCACTGGCTGAGCTCATAGTTCTGATCCTATCTGTTTTAATATTTTTAAACAGGTATTGTTTCTTTTAGCAAGCGAATTTCCATTTATTCAATTTTATTTTCTCTAGTAGAAGATGCAACTGCCCTTTAGGGCTGCAATATCCTCCCCTAAATAGTGCCCTGCCAGTATGGGATATACTTCTTCTTGGTTAAGCTCTTTTGAGCACCATCCACCACATCATTTGTGAAGATTTACCATCCCACTGGATCATCATCCACGCCATATGTAAGCCCGTTGTCATACCATGGATGCAATTCAGGTTTGGGATGGCGACTTTCCTGATTCTGACCTTCCTTGGTCTGATGCTTTCTGGATCAGGGCCACGTTTGGATTGAACACCACCCAATCCAAAGCAATGTACAGATCGGGTGCCTCCTGATCCGTTACAGGATTGGTCAGGTCTCATCACTGACCAATTGGGAATTTAAGGATCAAGTTATGAGGTGAGTGATTCCACCTGCAACAAGCAAATCTACAAGTTGGTTTTCACCCTGCCTTATTGGGTAACAAGTCCCATTACATAAGCAGGTCTCTTGCCAAATATGGTTAGTTCTTTGGGATTAAGAGGAAAACGATAGGGACACATTTTCTGACCCTTTTTCATTTTAGGTCTTGAGGATGTCCAATGATGGAATTCTAGCCAGGATGGGGAAGACCATTGCTGATGAGACATGTATGGGTAATTTAATGGCAACGGCTGCTGTTTCATCAAGGAGGTTCCAAGTGAGGGTTGGGCGCTGAATTCCCACTATAAATTCCTCTAAGAATTTACTTAAAAAGTAAAATACTAAATTAATAAAATATGAATACACTAAAGTACTTCAAACTTTTACCAATAATTAGTATCATACTAAAATCCATTTTGAGTTCAATTCTTTCTTAAGGAAATCATTGCTGTGTGCTTAAATTGGGAGACTCATTAGGAAAAAAGTAAGGATCTGAGCGTGGATCCAGAGAAGAGAAGCTGAACTGAATTGGGGATTGCTGACAACTGTGTGTCATCAAAGAGAAGCCATAGATGAGGATATAATTGTGGATCAAGTTAGGCAGTACAAGGGAACAAATCCCTATTGAGGAACTCTAAGTATTTCGAGGGGAAATACTGGTTAAGCGTCAACCCATGACTAGTACTTTATTAAACTACAGATAATAGTCTCCATATTATTATCAAATGAATACATCTTACTATCAGACAATGTGGAGAATTGCACAATGACAACCCTGTTCAGTTAATTAATCTAGGGGACATCAGCTGAGAATAATCAAGAACCCTATAAATTTTAGCATCAACTTTTTTAGTCATATATATTTTTCGCCTAGGGACTTGGGCCTAAAAGTATAAAAAACTGTAAATAATACACTACATCGACTGTAAGAGTTGTATTGTGTTAGAGGGGGGTCTAAACAATTAGAATGATGAATAATAACTGGGTGCTGCCTAGCAGCTGATGCAAAAGAGGAACAAACAAAATGTGCTTATGCATGTGAAACTTTGATACAAGCATCTACTCAGCAAACAGGAGGGGTAATGCAGTGAAGACATGGTAAGCGCATCATCACCACCCAATTTGGGGAGAGAAACTTATAGATACCCACTATCACAAATTCGACTAGAGTTGAGGATCTGGAACCTCTTTTGAATTTATCTTAATTATCCTTCTAGTTAAGTTCCCCTATACCACAAGGGGAAACTAATGTTAAAAGGCAGCATAAGTGAAAGCAGAGTCGATGGAGGAATAGACCAGACAGGCAGGTAGATACTTGTAAATTCAGGTGATCTTTGAAGTTGGGAAGTATGGGGACCTTCTAACAATCTTAATTTAGAAGCTTAAGCTTCAAATTTATCCAGGCAAATGGCAAATGGGAAAGACCCTTGTGACAAGGAAGTAAATGCCTGAAATACCTCTGAATCCAACAAAGTAACCCTCAAAGAATTCTAGGAATGTCTCCACCGCATTTTCCAATAGATAAGGACTTGAATGATATTGCATTTGGAGTAAATTAGAAATGGCGACAGAAAATTGAATGTCTGCTAGCTATTGTGAGCTGAAGGAGACATCTAGCCCTCCCAGACAACATCATGAAATGCTAAGGTGACTACCCTGATTGACAAGATGTCCAGGACCATGAGGTATAGAAGCTTAAATTAGGGGAGTTTGGGGAGGATAAAAATGACACATAAAACAATCTAGAAGAAGAAACCAGAAAAGGACAGGACTTTTGCAACTTTATATTAGGGAAAGAACCCTGACAGGGATGCAATATTGGCTGACAGTACCAGATATGCCAAATGGGTTGAAAAAGACAAAAGTTGTGACTCACGAGAATTCTATTTTCACAATCAAGGCTTTTGTACTGATAAGCAAAAATGGACACCCAAGCAAGAGGACAGTACTGAGAGACATTTTAGAAACTATAATAAATTTAAATCTATTGGAGGAAAACACTTCTATCAAAAATTAGCTATTCTGCACAAGTGTGAATCAAATTAGGATTTATCCTTTAAAAACATTCTAAAAATCTATAACTGTAAGGAGAGTGTCTATAACTCTCCTGTTCCCAGTGTGGAAGTGCGCGGTGCACCAAGCCAACGCCAGGTAACTAGCCGTTAGGGCCAGAGTGATTAGAGCCCAGCAGAGGGTGCTAGAGCAATAACTGCTTAGGCATAAAATTGCAAATTTTATAAGAGGAACCCTCAATATTAAGACGCGGTGCACATATTGAAAGGGGATAAGCGACCCAGGTTGGAGGGAACCTGGGCAAAAAAACGGTGCATGATGGGAGAGATGCATGGTCCTTGCAATGGCAAGGGTAATGGAGCGTGAGACCTCCTTAAAGAGGTTCACGCATTGGAGCAATCAGAATATTATAAAATTTAAAAAAATGTAAACGGGGTAAAGGTTTATTTGGGAAGTCGACCAACAAGGAATGTTGGTCGGGGAAAACGTATTAAACTTGGATAGAGAAATTAGGATTATGCCACAGTGGGACCATGCAGCAACTCACCAATAGGGCATTACTGCCATCCGAGTTAGTGGAATAGGCCAAAACTGACTTCACTTGAGTGATTGAATGAAGTTGGATTAGACCCAAGCGCGTTATTTTGTAGGTGGAATGGGTTTTGAATCCCTGTTCCTTAACTAACTGAACCAAACCATCCACCTTTATTTGGTAGATAGTTCGTTTTAACACTTGGCCCATCGTCAGGGGCTGGGTACTCAGCACCCCACTAGGAACAACCTGGGCATATTTTTCCCTTACCCAGCGCTGGTCTAGGGTGTGCTTCAGGTCTGGGAGGCCCTGTAGCTTCACCTTTTGAGCCTCCAGGCACCCAGCCTTATCTTTGGGGTTGATCACCACTATTATGTCATGGGTACATGACATTACCCTCTCCTCCTGATGGGGCTCAACCCCCCCTCCAGGGGCTTGCGCCAGGGAAAAGTTCTTGTGGGCAGGCGCCAACTTCATGGCAGCGACGGACGATTTAGGAGGGGATCCAGCAGCCTGGGGGAAACACTCGTGGAAGGATTCAATCAGATATTGGGCATGCACACAGTTGCGCACTGGAACCCAACTGTTCTCTGCAGCATCAAAGCCCTTCCAGGATACCAGTTACTCCAGTCTTCTTTTAACGCGGCGGGAGGCAACTATTTCTTCCACCTCCCACTCAGACGCCCCATCCACGAGATAGGCCTCAGGAGTCTCTGGTAGGGGCCCTCAAACAATGTGAGTTTGCTCTCATGAAACACCAAGAAGATCTGAAATGAAGGGGGAAGATCCAGCTGGTAGGAGGCATGGCTCACCTTTCTAACAACGCGATAAGGTCCAATCCTCTTAGGGCCTAGCTTCTTGCATGGCTGCTTGATAGGGATGTTACGAGCATCCAACATCATGAGATCCCCTTCCTTATATGCAGGACCCACTCGGCGCTTCCCGTCAGCATTCTCCTTATACACCTGCATTGCCGCCTCAAAGCTTGTGGAAACCCCTGGTGGACCTTCTTGATTGTCTTGGCAAAGTCCACCACCGCTTCAACCTTAGACCCACAGCTGGGCTCCATGTTAAAAGCGGGGTTAAAGCCATGGCTGGCGAAAATGGGGAACAACTAATTGAGGAATGCAAGGAATCATTGTAACTAAACTGGGCCATTGGTAGGTGAGAAGCCCAATTGGAATGGTCTGCGGCGGTGTAACACCACAGGAACTGCTCCAAGCACTGTTTCACTCGTTAAGTCTGCCCATCTGATTGTGGGTGATAGGCAGTCAAATGGCAAGGGAAAATCTAAAGATCTTTCACAACTCTTCCCAAAAGACAGAGGTAAACTGGGGTCCCCGTCACTGATAATCTCTTGGGGGACTCCATGGAGCGCAAACACTTGCATGAAGAAAAGCTTGGACATCTTAGCCGCGGTTATTGTAGTTCTGCATGGAATGAAGTGGGCGAACTTTGTAAACCGGTCCACCACCACCATTATGGCATTGTAACCATCTGAGACAGGTAGTTCTACAATAAAGTCCACTGATAGGGAAGTACAGGGCCCTTCAGCTTTTTGGACAGGTACCAACAACCCCGCTAAAGGTTGACGATTTGGCTTCATTTGGTTGCAGACTAAACATTCCTTACAGTACCGCCCCACCTGAGCAGGCAAGCCCTTCCAATTGTATGTGTGCCGGATTAACTCTAATGTCTTCATTTTACCAGGATGACCAATGGTAAGTCCATCATGATGGTCCCAGATGATTTTCAGGCGAAGTGGTCCAGCAGGAACCCATAGGCGCCTCTGGAAACACACTATCTCATTCTTCATGTGATAGCCCCTGGAGAGATCCTCTTGATCTAATTTGAACTTAGCAAGTAACTTAGTATATTCCGCTGCCAGCGGCTGAGAAAGGACTACATTCCTGAACATGCTATATTCCTCCACGTTTTCCAGAGGTACAAGCGCGGCACTTGGACAGAGGAGAGGGTTGTGGAGGCAGAAGTTTACTTGGAGGAAATATCACCTGGGTGTTGTGAACTTCCACCTCCTTGGGATTGGGCGCTAAAGCAGGGTTGCAGCTCAAAGCATCCGCCAAACCATTATCCTTGCCCATGGTGAACACATAAGTGAATGCAAATTGGGTAAGGGTCTCATGCCAACGAGTCTGCGCCGTGGGCTTAAGACATAAGGAGCGCGGTAGTACAGCAAGGCACGGTTGTCTGTATGTACCCAGAAAGTTTGGGATGATCGTGCAAGTGGTAACGCCAATAAGTCAGCGCCTCCACCACTGCCAACAACTCCTTATCATAAACGGCTTAATTCAACTCTGGTAAAGACATTTTCCTAGAAAAATATCCCACTGGATGCTCTATCCCATCTTTGCCTACTTGTAACAAGGTGGCCGCTATGGCGAAGTTGGAGGCATCAGTTGACATAATGAACTCCTTTGAAGGGTCGAAATGGCGAAGAACAGTCGTGGACAATAGGGTGCACTTCACTCCTTGGAAAGCGTCCTCCAAAGTGGGGGAACACTGAAGCACCTTGGCACCGCTAGCCTTGTATAAGAGAGCCGCCACCTCAGACAGATTTTGAGTGAACTTCTTGAGGAATTTGCATGTCCCCAAAAAGCTCCCAAAATCTTTAACTGAGTGGGGGTAGGCCACTCACGAATCGCCTTCTCCTTGTCTGGAGTTATCATGTGTCCTTGGTTAAACATGAAGTTGACCAGAAATGTGACCCAGGATTTAAAGTTTTGCACTTTGATATTTTTCGAAGTAAGGCTGGCTGCCTTAAAACCGCTCCACCACTTGCCAAAGGTGAACTGCATGGGACTTCTGTTCAGGGGAAAACACCAGGATATCATCCATGTAGGCGACCGCGCATACCCCTAACAGGTCCCCCAACGCTGCATCAATGTGGCCTTGAAAGATAGCAGGGGCATTCTTAAGCCCAAAGGGCATGACCCAAAACTGGAAGATCCGTTTTCTGGTATGGAATGTGGTCAACCACCCTGGTCCCTTTTTAATACAGATCTTATTGAACGCGTTGAGGCAATCCAACTTGGAGAAGACCTTCGCCTTCTCCACATAGAGTGCAATCTGCGAATCCAAGGGGATGTGATGGAGATCTGGTACAGTAACGTTGTTAAGGTTACCATAGTCTACGCACAGGCGTAAGGTACCATCAGACTTCTCCACAAAGAGTAGGGGGAGCATACAGGGGAGGTACACTGAAAAATCGCACCCTTGGCTAATTGTTCTGTTACCCACACAACCAACGCCTCCTCCTCCTGGACAGTCAATGGGTAAATAGGGGAAGAGATACGCACCAGATCCACCATGAGCTTAAGTCACAATAAAACTTAGAGTGCTCAGGGAGTGCGTTGGCAGATGCTGCATCAAAAGAGGATTCCAAACCCTCTAAACAAGAAGGTATAGGAACTTCCACTAAGGGCTTCTTCATTGAGGCAAGGCGACAAGAGAAACGGTGGGGCCAATGGGGTAAGTTGCCTGGGCCGTTTACTTCTGACAAAGGCACAACAAATGTGCGACCATTCTAAATGGTGAGGGACAAGGTATTCTCCTTCAGGTTAGTTCTAACGTCAAACTTCCGCCACCACTCCACGCACAAAATGATAGGGTAAATGAGGTTTTTGATCGCACTGAAGTGATCAGACAAGTTGTACTTGCCAACCTGATAGTCTTTTGTCCCATTGATCTTCAGAGTGGGAATATCTTGGGACGCACCTCCTCTAACCACATCACCTGGAAAGTAACTCAGCCCAAGGTAGTCGGCTAAGTACTGGTCCATAAAATTTCCAGAGGCGCCAGTATCCACCAAAATAGTAGTGGTGAGCTTCCCTAAAGGAGAGGAGAGAGTGGCAGTCAACATAAAATACCCGGAATGGTCTTTATTTATGGAAGACAATGACAACAATTCACCAAAAATTTCATCGTCTGGCTCAAGCATGCAAACAGAATTGGTTTTAGAATCAAAAAAGGGGGTGGGATATTTGGCCACTCTTAATACTGAGGCCACATACCCCACCATGCCTTCTGCAGGTGCATATACTTGATTATATTTTAAACGCAGTGCCTTTTCCACTTCCTGAGTGCGCCTAATCATGGTAGAGGTCAATCGTAGGTTCTTAGGGGTAATTTGATATACCGGAATAGGGTCCTCATCCAGGCCATATGAACTAAAAATGGTTCAGAAGTAGAGGCCGGGGTTTCATTATAAAACACAATTTCTCGATGTGAATGACCCTATCCTTTGGTCTGCAATGGAATGACCAATGTTATCCAAAGCCAACACCACCAGGCCCATCTGTGCCAATTCCGCCAGCATCGTCTGAATGTGCCAGCAAAGGGAAACTCGTTTCTCAGAGTGGAACTTAATAAATTCGGTGGAAAGTTGGGGAATCATGACTTTTGGACATTGAAGTGTCCAAATCCACCAGGTACAAACATGAAGGGTGGATAATTCCAGCTGGAGGCAACCAAAATAATGCCAAGTTTCTCCAAACTTCGGAAAAAAGAGGAAACAGTGGTGCGACTAATGACAGCTGGAGCCCACAGCCAACGGCCACTGTTTCCACTATGGAAAAGTTCCACACGAAAAAGTTCATGCACATAAGAAATTAGGTTGGTCAATTAATGTAAGGAGAGTGTCTATAACTCTCCTGTTCCCAGTATGGCAGTGCGTGGTGCACCAAGCCAACGCCAGGGAACTAGCCATTAGGGCCAGAGTGAACAGAGCCCAGCAGAGGGTGCTGGAGTAATAACTGCTTAGGCATAAAATTGCAAATTCTAAGAAAAACCCTATAAAAGTGACGCGGTACACATATTGACAGGGCATAAGTGACCCAGGTTGGAGTGAACCTGGGCGAACATATGGTGAACAAGGGGAGAGATTCATGGTCCTTGCAATGGCAAGGGTAACGGAGTGTGAGACCTCCTCAAAGAGGTTTGCACACAGTAGTGATTAGAATATCATAAAATTTAAATATAACGTAAACGGGGTAAAGGCTTATTTGGGAAGTCGACCAACAAGGAATGTTGGTTGGGGAAAACGTATTTAATTTTGGGTGGAGCAATTGGGGTTATGACATAGTGGGACCATGCAGCAACTCACCAATAGGGCAATACTACCATCCGAGTTAGTGGAATAGGCCAAAACTGACTTCACTTAAGTGATTGACTGAAGTTGGATTAGACCCAAGCGCGTTATTTTGTAGGTGGAATGGGTTTTGAATCCCTGTTCCTTAACTAACTGAACCAAACCATCCACCTTTATTTGGTAGATAGTTCGTTTTAATGCTTGGCCCGTTGTCAGGGGCTGGGTACTTGGCACCCCACTAGGAACAACCTGGGCATATTTTTCCCTTACCCAGCGCTGGTCTAGGGTGTGCTTCAGGTCTGGGAGGCCCTGTAGCTTCACCTTTTGGGCCTCCAGGCGCCCAGCCTTATCTTTGGGGTTGATCCCCACTATTATGTCATGGGTACATGACAATAACGCTCCCTAAAGTATTGTAAAAGTTCACAATAGTTAACTACGCATGACATTTTAGGAATTGTGAATCCATATAGCTTGATAGTAAAATTGAATGTTTTTATAGCTTCTCAATCATGTGTTAATAAAACACTGGTTTAATTTTTTTTCATGCTGTTGCCTTAAGCCTTTAGGCTTAAAAAGTATGAAAAAAACTGACATTACATTAAGCTGACTTTAGAAGTAAGATTGTGCTATAATAGAAGTTTACTTAATAAGAATTTGGGAGAGGATCTGAGTGTTGTATAACAGCTGATTCAGAAAAGTTGCAAACAAAATGTGCTTTTAACTGTGGAACTTTAGGACAAGACATCTGCTAAGCAACCAGGAGGGATGGTAGCAGTGCAGACATGGCAAGCTCTTCACCCCACCCAAAGTGGATAGAGCAAAATATAGATCTCTATTATCCCTATTTGGCTAGATATTGAGGAGCTAAAAACCCTTTTTGGAATTTTATTCTGGCTATATATTATAAATTCATGTAAGAAGAGTGTCTATAACTATCCTGTTCCCAGTGTGGTAGTGCACAGAGAGAAGCCACACTACCAAGGAACTAGTCGTCAGTGTTATGGTAAGCATAGCCCCGCAGAAGGTGCTGGAGCCAAAATAACACAGGACAAGGGTGTACAATGTGGTAAATATGAATAGATAGCATACAAACAATAAAAGTTGGGTGGACCCAAAAGGGGAATACATTTTTTTATTTATTTAACTGAGGTAAGCCGACCAGGGGATGGACATTACCAAATATATGTAAAACTAAGGAAATAACTGACAAATATAAAATTAGGCACCCCAGGGTACTCAAGTTACCCCTGTTGCCAGCGGGACTTCCAGGTATGGGGGGTTGGTGCACTACTCCAAGGGGGTTTCCCCTGCTATGGAGCAGGTGTGAAGGAAAGGGTCTGTGTGGAGAAACCAGAGTGGGAACCATGATTCTATGAGCGCTTTCTGCCTTGGTCTCATATATCCATAGAGCTAGGCTTGGAAGTGCTCCAGTAAGTGGACATGGAATCTGTTAATAGCCCCATGAATGGTTGGGACCATGCCCTTGAACGCATCTAATGCAATTGTGTGGATTGTCCACATTGCAATGGGTATTATTAGGGAGCGGAGGGTAGATGGGATTGGTGACTCAATCTGGAGTGCGAAGATGCTCTTTGATATCGAGAAACCCTGTATGTTTTGGACCTTAAGCAGGCGTGCGACTTCCTGCCATATAGCTTTGTTGGGGGGCATGTTTCTAGGCGGTGATGTAGGGATCCCTCCCCTCCACATACTGCACATGTTTTGTGGAGGGAGTTGGAACGGTCCGCCATCCTATAGGTCCTTCTCAGACAGCGCCAGGCATTTGCTCTTATCCTCGGCTGTAGGAGTGGGTGGTGATTCATTTTCCACATTGCCTTCTGTGTGTTTAAATCATAGGGAATGTCCAACATATCTAGGTATTCTATCCTAGCTATGCTTGGGGTTGTTGCGAGCATATCTCTCTGGGGGTGGTTTTCTGGGTATTTTAATTTGAATTGGGGGTTGGGTCGTCCCCTTCCCTGTATAGTACCCATGTTCTCTATGGTCCATCCCATACGGCGGATAGTTCAGAGGATATGTTTGAAATGAGGGGAGGTTCCATGCGGACCCGTTGCAGTAGGTTGCTTGGCAAGGTATGAAAGTAGTCTGGGTGGACTATGTGGGTTGGTTAATTTGAGCGCCTGTGAAAAGTTAGTCCTTGCTGCTCTGGACCAAGGTTGTTGCGGGAGGTGTGGAGCAAGGATTTCCTTTATCCAGGTACCTAGGATGTGATTGGCGTGTCTCTCAAAATCTATTAGTCCCATGCCTCCGCTTGAGCATGGGCCAAATAGTGTTTCCATCCATATAGGAGGGTGAAAGCCAGGCCACAGCCAGCCCTGGATAAGCGCACGGATTGAGGTTATAAAGGTAGGTGAGAAGGCGATCGCGTGGGCCTGGTACCACAGTATTGGGAGGATGAGCGAGTTAGCAACTGTAACTCGTCTGTTAGTCCTGGAGTTCTTCCCTTGAGGGAGGCGACAAGTTTGGATACCCGTTGTAACAGGTTACTTTCCATTGTCTCATTAGCATATCACCCTGATTCTAGCCAGAATCCAAGGTGTCAGACAGGAGTGGTAGTGGGAGGTGTTGCAAAGGGTAAAAAGATTGGGTTTTTTCTTCGTGTGTTGGTATGAGGCTCTGATGTTGTGGCCCAATTGCTTGTGTATTTGCCTAAGAGGATGATTTCTGTCTTCCTTTTGTTGAGCGATGCATTTCTCAGCTTGGAGTATTCCTCTAGAGCGCGTTCCAGCTGTTGGGCATCTTCAATGTTTGCTATACCTGCTTTGCAGTCATCCGCAAAGGCCAGTATCTTGACTATTAGTTGTCCTTGTGCGGTTATCCTCATGAGACGTGAGTCAGTTACTCGGAGGAGTGGGTCAAAGCTAAAATTGTATAGCAGTGGGCTGAGGGGATCCCCTTGTTTGAGCCCTCTGTGTGGTTTAATTTTGTTTGTTAGGAATCCAGGGCCGCATACAGCCATGGTTGCAGATTCTGTTAGGAGCATCGCCCATTTTATGAAACTTGGTGGGAGTTTGAAGGCATGTAGACATTCTTTTAGGTATGGCCAGCTAACATGGTAAAACGCCTTTTCCTGATCCAAGAAGACCAGGGCACCAGTTGCTTTGGATTGGCAAATGTTTGCAACAGGGTGAATGTTGTTCCAGATTGAACGCTCTGGTATAAACCCAAACTGGTTGGGTGATAGGACGTCAGAGGAAATTGCGCCTAATATGGCTGCTAAAATTTTTGTTAGAATTTTTGTGTCAGTGTTGGAGAGTGCTTTGGGCGCCAGTTGGCCAGGTCCAACTTGTCACCCTTTTTATACAAGGTTATGACATATGATTCATGGCCACCAGGTAGAAGCGTGTTTCCAGCAAACACTGGTTCATAGACGCCAATAGAAGGGGGGCGATTTGTTAGAAATATTTTTTGTAAAATTTGTAGGGTATCCCATCAGGCTTGGGCATTTCCTACGTGGTGCACCGCGAATTGTCTCCCAAAGCTCCTCCTGTGTAATAAGGGATAGTATATTGTAATTCGATGGTGTACTTTGTATCTCAGCAGTTTGTATAAATTCTTTAATTTTTTGTGAATCTGTTGGCATTTCACAATATAATACGGTGTAATAGCGGTGTACTTCCGCCTTGACCTCCTCAGGGTCAATTGCCATGGTGCTGTTGGTCTTGCGGACCTGTGTGCATGTGGGCTGGTTTCCGCGGGAGTGGAATTGGTGGAAAAAGTATGTTGAACAGGGTTCGCCTTCCTTTATGAACTTACCTTTGTTTGATACTTTGTTTTTGTGTTGGTGTTCAAAGATGAGATTGTTAAGTTGGGCAGAAATTTCTGCCCATTTGCATCCCCAGTTGGGGCTATAGCCAGATCTCGGAGTATTTATTTCCAAGTGGTCTAGTTCCACCAAGGTACGCTTGATTGTGGCCGTGTCTGCGGTGTACTTACATGATGCAATATGTCAGGTTTTGTTGATTAAATCCTTTTTGAAATTTTCGCATGTTCCAATGAGATCTGAAGTGAATGGGGCTGTGAATTCTGGATTCATAGCCTTGTTTTCAACCCGGTTGGATATCTCGGGCAATTTTATATTTTCTGGGTGAAGCTTTCTCCAAGGCGACACCTGTGTGTGGGATTTGGTTGGCGTTAGCTGCACCATAACTAATTGGTGGTCAGAAAAATTGATCTTTTTTGTTATAAATTTGGAGATTCTTGAGCGGTGGGATTGCGGGATGAGGATGTGGTCAATGTGACTCATTGATATGAGAGCTCTCTCACATATGTTGGGCCACGTAATGTGGGGAAGGAGTGGTGAACTGGGGGAAGAGCATCCTGTAAGCCAAAAAATGCCTTCATTGTGCGGAATTCAACGTGTCCAGGTGGGTAATCCCTGGGATTAGGCCATTGGTCCGTATTGGGGTTATCCCAGCAGTTGAAATCTCCCAACATAATAGTATCTGGTGGGAGGGTGAGAGTAGAAATGTTTTCAAAAATTGTTTTCTCTCAGTTGCAGTGCATAGATACATGCTATCAAAAATATTTCCTCTTGGCATGTGATTGTTGCTACCAGGACTTGACCATGTAAGTATGATGACAAATTTGTAATTTTAATTTTTTTGTTGTTTTGGATGATCACCCCACAGTGAGACGTCCATACTGATTGTGATGGTGCGACCCTGGTTGACCAGGATTCTTCTTCCCTTGTAGATAGTGGGTTTCTTGGATGGCCAAGATGTCTACAAGAGGTAACGCAGGAATTCCAGCTTTTTGGCTTGGGACATATGAGCCCTGGCTCCTGCGATGTTTAGCGTCCCTATTGACACTGAGGTGCCCGCGGCGCCTCAGGAGCGGTTGGGAGGGCCCTCTGGCCCTATCCCACCATGGCTCATTTTGGCCATGCTCCGCATCTGTACTCCAACTCTTTCACTGCCAATGTTGGTTCCCTTGATCTGACCCAATGATTCAATGGAATAGCAGTTTTTTGCATTTGCGTCAACTTTTCCTGCACAGGTCTCATGTTGATTTGATGCGGATTGTTGATTGGATTTTATATTTTTGAGGTTTGATTTTGGTGAAATTTGCACCACATTTTCACCCAAATTGCGGTTGCATTGTTCCTCAATATGTGCATGAATGATGTCGCTTTGTGACTCAGTCAGGTTACTGTGAAAATTTTCGACCTGGGCATATTGATCTGATTGGTTGTTTGGTGAATATCCAAAATATCCTCCTGAATTTGTCCAGGGTTTATGGTGGACTCCGCATGTGCCGCTGCTTCAGCCGCTGCTTGTTTGTGGGCTTTTTGTGCCACTTTACGTTGTTTGCTTGTAACTGGGTCCACAATGGAGTATAGTCCATCTTCACCCCAGCGGAATGGGTGGTGACTGTCAGTTATTTTGGCGAAGGTTTCATTATCTTCGTCCATTGCTTCCTCACATTAGTCATTTTCCATTAAGCCCTTTTTCACAGGGCATGCGTGTTCCTTGTGGCCCAGTGAGCCACAGTAGTTGCAGATGGGCAGTGCGCATTCCGGTGTAACTTGGAATGCAGCTGACTGGCCCCCATCTTCAAAGTGAAATTCTGCTGTGCGGGGAATTCTAGATAAGTACTCTTCCACTTCTGGGAAGGGATTGATTATGGCGATAGCTTTGCCCATGCACCGGTTGGGCATCAGGCGAAATCGCTGTAATTTGAGTTGCTGAATTTCTCTGTAGGCCACGAGACCTTTGCAGAGCTCCTCCTCAATTACCTTATGAGGAAGGTTGGTGGGGAGCGAGTCAAAAGAGATGAATAAAGTTTTCACTTTGTTCCATCTGGTGCGCGCGGTGCACACAATTTTTTTGCCCTTTGAAAGGGTAATTTTGACGCAGACTTTTGCTGCGGCATCGGCTTCATCAGCTGTTTTGAAACCAATATTGATCCAGCTGCAGCCCATGTTGTTGGTGGCTACATACACCGCTTGAGGGAAAAGTGAGGGCTGTGCCTCACAGGTTTTCTCCCACAGGGTTGGTGACTCATCTACAAGGAAGAGTCTGATCCCATATTCCACCTTTGATAAGGGTTGGTTGAACTGAATGTACATATATTGCGCATGTTTTACAGTGAATACCATAAACTCAGATGGTGTCTGAGTTTGCAATTTCTTTGCGGATTGGGTTCCTGGTCCCCCTCCAGGGCGTTTCTTGCCCTTAGTTGCACCATTAAGCGCACCACTCGCTGTGACGCTTGCCCTTGTTGTATTATTTTTTATTGATTAAGTCGCCCATCTTTCCTGTGTGATTATCCAAATTTGCTGTTAAAATCGAATCATAGTAACTAAAATGATTGTTACAAGAAAGAAAACCAAAAGGGGAATACATACCTAAGCGAATATCTGGTCTGGAGTGCCGGGAACCTCAGTCTGGAGGGGACCAGGGTGGCCCAGATGTGCACCAGATTCAGTAGTTAATTTTTTGTAAAAAAAAGCTGACGATTTTTGAGACCTCCCCAAAGAGGTCTGCTCACAGGTTTGTCCAAGTTAACATAAAAATGGAAACTAACAAGGTATTTTATAGGAGGTAAGTCAACAAACAAGGAAGGTTGATCTCAAGGAATCCTACTTAAAAAATTGCAGGGGAATTATCAATTGATGGAAGTGGTGCTAAGCTTAGGTGCACCAATAAGTGCACGCTTCCATCAGCTAGGGTACTATTACTTGAGATTGACTAAACTCAAGTTAATGAGTGAAGGCAAGGCCAACCCAAGTTAAATTTCGAAAAAATTGAATGGATTTTGAAATCCCATTCACTGAGCAACCAATTTGACCGGTCATGATTAAAAACTTAGCTGGTGCATTTTAATGCCCTGGGTGTAACACCAGGACAAGAATCACGCACATTCCCAGGACCAACCTGAGCATATTTGGCCTGTACCCAGCGTTGATCCAAAGTATGCTTAAGGTCAGGGAGGCCTTCCAACCTCATCTTTTTGGCCTCCTGACGTGCAGCTTTGTCCTTGCTGTTGGTTCCCATAATTATGTCATCTTTCAAGCCATGACATTACCCTCTCATTCTTTTGAGGCTCCACCCCCTCCAGGGGCTAGCACCAGGGAAAAATCTTGTGGGCTGGGGCAAACTTCATAGTGGCAAAAGTTTGCTTTAACTGAGATCTGGAAGCTTGGGGGATACGATTGTGGAAAACTTTAATCAGGTCTTGGGAATGAATTCAGTCGCGCACTGTTACCCAACTGTTTTCCGCTGCATCAATCTTCCTGGATACCAGGTACTCAAGCCTTCTTTTTACTAGGTGAGAGGCTAATATCTACTCCACTTCCACTCCAGCGCCCCATCCACAAGATAAGCCTCAGGAGTCTCTGGTGGGAGGCCCTCAAACAACATCAGCTTGCTTTCATGAAAGACTAGAAAGATCTATAATGAGGGGTGAAGATCCAACTGGTATGAGGCGTGACCTACCTTTCTGACAACACAGTAAGGGCCAATCCTCTTTAGTCCCAACTTTTTACATGGCTATTTGATAGGATGTTTTAAGAATCAAGCATCACAAGATCCCCTTCTTTGTACGCTGGACCCACCCATCTCTTTCCATTGGCGTCCTCCTTATAAACTTGCATTGCCGCCTCAAAATTTTTAAAGACCCTCTGATGTACTTTTTTGATAAGCTTGTTAAAGTCCACCACTTCTTTAACTTTTGATCCACAATTGAACTCCATGTTGAAGGTGGGGTTAAACCCATGTTTGGTGAAATGTGGGGAGCAATCAATAGACGCATGTAGAGTGTTGTTGTAGCTAAACTGGGCCATGGGAAGGTGAGAAACCCAATCTGAATGATCTGCAGCAGTGTAACACAGCAAGAAATGTTCCAGAAACTGGTTCACTCGTTCAGTCTGCCCATCTGATTGGGGATGATAGGCAGTCAAACGTCAGGAGTGAATTTGAAGAGCATTACACAACTCTTCCAAAAAAAGAGGTAAACTGGGGTCTATGATAGCTAATATTTCTTTGGTGGCCTCGTGGTGAGCAAACACACGAGAGATGAAAAGCCTAGCTATCTCAGCCGCGGTTACTGTGGTTCTACAGAGAATAAAGTGGGCGACTTTGTAAGATGGTCCACCACTACCATGATGGCATCATAGCCATCAGATACAGGTAATTCCACAATAAAGTCTACTGATAAAGAAGTCCAAGACCCTTCAGCTTTTTTCTCTAGTAGCAACAACCTCATTAGTGGCTGATGATTCAGTTTCATTTGGTTGCAAACCAGGCACTCTTTATAATACCTGGCCACCTTCGCAGCTAGCCCTTCCAACTGTAAGTGCAGCAGATTAGCTCCAGAATCTTTGTCTTCCCAGGATGACCAATGATAATTCAGTCATGATGGTCCTGGATGAATTCCAGGAAGAGGGGTCCAGCGGGGACCCATAGGCGCCCCTGAAAACACACCATCTTATCCTTCACTTGGTAACCTCTGGTAATGTCCTCTTGATTTAATGTGCTCTTGGCAAGGACCATAGATTATTCTGCTGATAAAGGCTGTGAGAGGACTATCTTTTGAACATACCATAGTCCTCTGCAATTTCTGGAGGAGAAAGCACTGGCCCATAGGCCGAGGGTGAAGGAAGTCATGACACAATCTTACCCAGTGGAATCATCAAGTAGGTATTATGCATCTCTACCTCATAAGGATTGGGAGATAGTGCAGGGTTGCAGCTCAAAGCGTCCGCCAAACCATTTTCCTTGCACTCAGTAAACTCATAGGAAAACACAAATTGGGCTAGGGTCTCATGCCAGCGGGTTTGCCATGGGGTCAAAACATGTGGTGCTCAATAATACAACACGACATTATGATTTGTACGCATGCAGAATGGTTGGGATGAGCCATGCAAGTGATGAAGCCAATAAGTCAGCGCCTCAATCACTTCCAAAAACATTTTTCATAAAAAGCGTAGTTTAACTCAGGTAGAGACACCTTCCAAGAAAAGTATACCACCATATGCTCTATACCATCTTCGCCTATTTTGTAGTAAGACAGCCATTATGGCGAAGCTAAAGGCATAAGTAAACACAATAAACTCCTTTGGGATCTACATGGTGAAAGATTAACGTGGACAACAAGGTTCACTTTACTGCTTGGAAAGCATCCTCCAAAGCGGGGGACCACTGGAGCACTTTAGCTCCACTCGCCTTATACAAAGCGCCGCCACTTCAGAAAGATTGGGCATGAATTTCTTCAGGATCATACACATCCCCAAAAACTTCACAACTCCTTGACCAAAGTTGGGGTGGGCCACTCATGAATCGCCTTCTCCTTGTCTGGAGTTATCATATGTCCTTAGTCAAACATGACGTTTCCCAGGAAGGTGACCTGGAACTTGAAGGATTCACATTTAAGAGATTTTAAGCGTAAGGTTGGCTGCCCTTAACCTCTCCACCACTTGCCAAAGGTGTACAGCATGGGATTTATGATCAGGGGAAAATACCAGAATATCATCCATATAGGCCACCGCGCATACACCCAACTGGTTCCCCAAGGCCACATTATATGACTTTGAAAGATACCAGGGGAATTTTTAATCCCAAAGGGCATACCTGAAATTAGAAAATTTTTTGGTATGGAATGCAGTTAGTGATACTGGCCCTTCTTGATCTAAATCTTATTGAACGCGTTTAGAAAATCCAGTTTGGAGAAGACTTTCGCCTTCTCCAAATAGCGTGAAATCTGAGTCCAGTAGGATGTGTTTTAAATCTGGTAAAGTGACATTGTTTAGGTTCTCATAAACTAAGCATGGGTGTAAAATACCATCAGCCTTCTCCACAATAATAGTGGGGAGCATACTGGGGAGGTACACTGAAAATTGCGCCTCTGGCTAACTGCTCCTTAACCCACACATCTAATGCCGTTTCCTCCCATATTATTAAAGGGTAAATAGGGAAAGATATATGCACCAGATCAACGGTGAGCTTGAAGTTGTAATCAGACTATGAATGAGCTGATAGTACATTGGCTGAAGCCAAATCAAAAAGATTCCAACCCCTTCAAACAGGAAGGTAAGGGTTCTTCCAGAGGGGGATTCAGTAACGGAGAAAGACTGTGTAAATGTTGGGCTAGTGGGGCAAATCGCCCTTAGAATTAGTCTCAGACAAAGGTACAGCTTATATGACCTTTCTTTAATGATAAGGACAAGGTATTGTCTTTCAAGTTGGTCCTGGCGTCAAACTTTTGCCACCACTCTACTCCCAAAATAATGGGGTACAGAAGGTTTCTGATTGCTTAAAATAGTTTGCCAACTGATACTTGCCCACTTGATAATCCACTAAACCTAGTACTTCAGGGTGGGAATACCTTGAGAAGCCCCTCCCCTAACCATATCACCTGGCAAGTAACTCAGCTCAAGGTATTCGGCTAGGTCTTGGGGTCAATAAAATTCCCAATGGCTCCAGTATCCACCAAATAGTAGTGCTGACTTTTCCTAAAGGGAATGAAAGGGTAGCAGTCAACAAAAAATATCCAGAATGGTCTTTATTCAAACAGACAACGACAACACTTCACCATGAAAATAATTTTCAGGCATAATCATGCCTCTATGTATGTTTCCGCATCATAGAATGGAGAGGGATAGTTGGCCACTCTTACTACTGAGCCACATATCCCACCATATCTTCAGCAATTGCATAAACATCTTTATATTGAAGAAGTAGCTCCTTCTCCACCGCTTGTGTTCTGCAGATCATGGTAGGGGTCAAGCGCGGGTCCTCTGGGGTGATTTGGTATACTGAAATGGGTTTCATATCAGAGACATAAGAGAAAATATTTGGCTCATTTTCATAAAGAAATCAGCATTATAAAACACCTTTTGGGCTGATAACGACCCATACTCATTTTGGTGACAGGTTGTGCATCTTTATCCAAGGAAATCATTACCAGGCCTTTGTAGATGATCCCGCCTGCACCGTCCAAAAGCAGTGCTGAGAAAATTTTTTTAATTCTATCATTTTTGTAAATTATGGTGGAAAGTTGGGGATAATGACTCCCAAATTATAAAGCATCCATATCCACCATGTATGAGCAAGGAAAGTGGGCACTTCACAGTTAGAGATAGTGAGAATAACGCTGAGACTCCCCAACCATTGGCCAAAGGAGATAACGGTGGTGAGCTCCACTATGGCCATGACCAACAGCTGGCGCACCCAATTCAAACTTTGTGAAAGTCCCACACGGATAATTCTAATGCATGTAAAAAAAGTTTAATGAATAATGTAAGGAGAGTATCTATAACTCTCCCATTCCCAGTGTGGCGGTGCGCAGAGCTCAGAAGCACCTCCAAGGAACTAGTCATCAGTGGTATTGTAAGCATAGCTCCGCAGAAGGTTTTAGAGTCAAAGTAAAAAAGGCAAGGGTATACAAAGAAGAAATTTTAAGAGATAGCATACAAACAACAAAACGTGGGTGAACCCCAAGAGGGAATCCATACCCAAGCAAATATCTGGGATGGAATGCTGGGGAACCTCAGTCTGGAGGAGACCAGGGTGTCCCAGCCGTGCACTAGATTCAGTAGTTTATTTTTTATAAATAAAATGGCTGACGTTGTTTGAGACCTCCCCAAAGAGGTCCGCGCACAGGTTTTCCCAAGTTAACATAAAAAATGAAAAATAAAAAAAGGTGTTTTATTAAGAAGGAATTTGACCAACAAGGAAGGTTAGTTTAAGGAATCCTATATAAACAATAGCAGGGGAATCATTGATAAGTGGAAGTGGTGCTAAGCCCAGGTGCACAAATAAGCACATGCTTCCATTGGCAGGGTACAATAGCTGGAGGTCAACCAAACTTGAGTGATTGATTGAAGGAAAAGCTAACCCAAGTTGGAAATTTCAAAAATTAAATGCGTTTCAAAACCTCAATTCCAATCAACAAATTTGAACCGTCATAATTAAGAACGTAGCTTGTGAGCTTTTAAGCCTGGGCTGTAATGCCAGGAAGTGCCTCACGCACATTTCCAGGACTAACTTAAGCATATTTAGCCAGTACCCAGCGTTGGTCCAGGGTATGCTTAAGGTCAAGGGAGTCCTGCCAACTTCACCTTTTTGGCCTCCTGAATTGCAGCTTTGTCCTTGCTGTTGGTTCCTATAATTATGTCATACTTAAACCATGACAGTTCCCTATACTACAAGGGGAAACATATGTCCTAAAGGCAGCACAAGTGGCAGTTAGAGTTAATATTGATCAGCTCAGACAGGCAGGTAAGTACCTGTAGATTCAAGTGAGCTTTAAAGCTGGGCATTAAAGAGACCTTCAAAAAAAATCTTATTTTGGCAGCTCCAGTTCAAAAGTTTTCTAGGCAAGTGTTAAATGGAGAGATCCTTGTGTGTGGGATCCGCTAATGGAGGCCACAAATAATTTCTTAGAGTGAGAAACTTACTTTTTAATAAAAGTATAAAAAATTTTATATTAAATATTATATTTTTTATTATTTTTTGCAGGCAAAACCAGAAAAGGTCCCCTTGTTGATACTAGCTTTTCCTATTTAAACTAGTTTGAATTTTGAGACCATCAATATTCAAGGCAAAAGAATACAAAGCTCAGTTGTCTTAATTAGGGAATATAGGCTTTTGGCCTATCAGATCGAAGATAAAAATTTTTGAGGCAAAACTGACCCATGCGGTAACAAATGGATGAATTGTATCCAATCACCAGTGAGTAAAATCTTTTCACCTTGGTGGTGGTCAGACTTGACTGGTAATGATTGGGTAACTTGGCGTTGGTTGGACTTAGATGGTAATGATTGGCTAATTGTTACCCTATCATCTTTGAGTAAAATCTTTGCACCTTGGCGGTGGTTAGACTTGGATGGTAATGATTGGTTAACTTGTACCCAATCATCGATGTGTAAGATCTTATTGCCTTGTGGAGGTTCATATCCGTGTGATATTGAACTCCTTGAATTTGACCAAGAAGTTGGAGTAATCCTATTGTTAGTATTTATTTTTTTAACCAATTTTTGTGATAAATCATATTTTTCCGGTGGTTAGGATTCCACTGAGAATCTGCTAAGGTCTTTTCCCCATGGGTACTCATATTATTGAAATCCTCATTATTCTTTGATGGTCAGGCAGGAGATGGGCCAATCATAATAGCAGATTCGAGAGCACTATTACCTCCAACATTCTTTTTCTTAAGTTGAGAAAGAGAATGTCTGACATTGCCCCCCTCAAGAATGTTGGAAGGGGTGTAGGGTTGAAGGAAGCGATCATGTACTTAGATTATGATAATTCTGGTAGCCAAAGACTTTATAGTATACTCATCTCCTCTCTTATGTATGATGGTAAATGGCCCCTCTCAGTTTGATCCAAGTTTGCCACTTTGGGGAGTTGTGCGATTACAGTAATATAAAACCCTATCTGACACTTGGTAAGAGGGTAGAGGAGCTCAGTGCTCATTGGCAGCTTGACCTTTTTAGTCACTGTGTTTACTTGGCTAGACTTCCTAGCATATAATTCTTCATTCTTAGTGCATGATGATTTAGACTAAGGTCTGTGAGGGGTAGCATTCTTGGAAGATCGATTCTCTTGAGCCTTGGGATGGGAATTGGCTGACTCCATGGGCTTAGCAGTAGACTTTTCTTTTCTAGGCTGTACTTTGGGAGCCTGAAATTTTTCTGGCTTATTCACCACCTCATCTGCTGCAGAAATTGGAATACCATCGCTAGTCTTCACTGAATTGTGCAATTTCTTAGTGTTACACCCAGAAGTGACATAATGTAAAGGCACAGTGGGAGAGGGGTGTTCAACTAAGTAGGTGTCATCATTCTTGATGAGTTCTTCGTTGGATAAGGCTAATGGAACTTTGTAGTTCATTAAAGATAGAGACCCTTGCTTCATGTTGATGATGCCTTCATACTTGATCATAAACTGAGTACCTATGAGCATCTCATAATCATTATTATCCAAAGCCACTGCAGGGGCCAATAGAATAAGCTTCATCAATACATATGGGAAGCGACGAGTAAGCACCAAGTGCGCGGGTGTTGTTGGGTCCAGCGGTTCCAAAGTCTTGGTTGTACTCCAAATCAGGTGCAAGTTGGATCTTTTTCATCAACTTGAAGGAGATGATGTTCACTGAGGGAGCCTGTGTCTAAGATAGCCATCACCCAAACTTTTTGGATGACTACTTTGACCTTCATAAGTATTCTCCCAGAAGTGGGAAATTGCGCTAAAACCTCTTTAAGATGAAAAGATGAGGTCAATTTTCACGCAGTCTCAGGGTATTTTTCCAGAATGGACTGCATGATATGCCATGCTGGTGAGGGCGAATAATGCAAGCCAGAACCTCATCTGCATCGCTGTCAGTATCAATAATGATTGGGTCCCCTAGAACTTGGCAGAGGTAAGTTTCCTCAGGTACGGTGACTTCATCTACTTTTCCAGCGTTTAGATGATCAGGGAACTCCACTTCCGCGGGAGCTCCCAACAAGTAGTACCCAATGTTATTGTAGCCCCCTCAGAGTCAGCCTCAAGGGTATTCTCAACCATGGGCAGGGTTGTAATTGATATGGGGGAGACAGTCACGATAAGAGGGGTGATTAGCTTGGCTTTAACCGGCATTTTTTTGACCCCAGTAGTTCTGGGGATATGCCCTTAGGGCGCGCACCTACTATCTGAGCGGAAGAGGAAACCACAATAAGGATCTCCATTTTGCATGACCTAGGAGTGTCTGGTTTAAGTTGCACCAAAGCAGCAGGTTTTGTGGGGAGGATAGGCACAGGTTGCCTCACCTCCAACGATTCAGCAGGCTCCATCTCCTCTAAAGAAAGATGGGCGACATCTAACAAAGCCCCTTTAATATCTTGGAAGGTTGTAAGGTGGCGTTTCACTGATATGATATGCCTGGCGAGAGAGGGTCAGGAAGCTAACCCTGTTAAGATGGCGGCAATAGCATCATCCAGGGTAAGCAGTTTGAACGTGGCCAACCTTTGAGCAGTGAGGTAGAGCCGCTCAGCAAAATTAAGGAGGGTTTCACCCTTGTACATGGCAAGGCGCATGAAAGCCTATTTTGCCCGGTGTAAGCTCTGCTGGGACCCAAATTCAGCCAAGAGGGCCTTCTTGACCTCTGGCCAGGTGTGCTGAGGGTCCAAGTGAGGGACGATCAGCTCTTAGGCTTTGCAGCTTAAACAGGGAAGGATGTACTGAACTTTTTGTTTGTCAGTAGCGCCATCCATCGCAGCTTCATAAACATACAAGAAGGAGGCAACACTCCCTTCACCAGGGGTGTATCTGTCCTTAACGGGTAGTTTAAATGGCCGTTGCACTAACTTTTTGAGCCGGGAGAAAGAGCTGGCTAGTTGCTTCTTGAGAGCAACTATTTGCAAGTCAGAGAGCTGCTCATGTTGACAGTCTCCATTTTGTTAATACTTATCAAAGTATTCAGGGGGCTCAACCCCTGTAGTGAGCACCAATTTGTGGGATCTGCTAATGGAGGCCACAAATAAGTTCTCAGAGTGAGAAACTTACTTTTTAATAAAAGTATAAAATAATATTTTATAGTTCTTATATTTTTTATTATTTTTAGCAGGCAAAACCAGAAAAGGTCCCCTTGTCAATACTAGCTTTTCCTATTTAAACTAGTTCAAATTTTGAGACCATCGATATTCAAGGCAAAAGAATATAAAGCTCAGTTGTCTAAATTAGGGAATATAGGCTTTTGGCCTATCAGATCGAAGATAAAAATTTTTGAGGCAAAACTGACCCATGCGGTAACAAATGGATGAATTGTATCCAATCACCAGTGAGTAAAATCTTTTCACCTTGGTGGTGGTCAGACTTGACTGGTAATGATTGGGTAACTTGGCGTTGGTTGGACTTAGATGGTAATGATTGGCTAATTGTTACCCTATCATCTTTGAGTAAAATCTTTGCACCTTGGCGGTGGTTAGACTCGGATGGTAATGATTGGTTAACTTGTACCCAATCATCGATGGGTAAGATCTTCTCGCCTTGTGGAGGTTCATATCCGTGTTATATTGAACTCCTTGAATTTGACCAAGAAGTTGGAGTAATCCTATTGTTAGTATTTATTTTTTTAACCAATTTTTGTGATAAATCGTATTTTTCCGGTGGTTAGGATTCCACAGAGAATCTGCTAAGGTCTTTTCCCCATGGGTACTCATACCATTGAAATCCCCATTATTCTTTGATGGTCAGGCAGGAGATGGTCCAATCATAATAGCAGATTTGAGTGCACTATTACCTCCAATATTCTTTTCTTAAGTCAAGAAAGAGAATGTCCAACATTGTGCAAGGCAGTATATGCCTGAAATACCTCTGGATTTACAAAGTAACCCTCTTAAAGTTTAGGAATGTATCAATTGTATTGTCCAATAGATAATAACCTGAGGGATCTTTGTAACTGGGGTACACTAGAAATGGCGACAGAAAACTGCATGCCAGCTAGATATTGTTAGGTGAAGGAGCCATAGCGTCCTCTCTGCTACCACCTGAGATGTCAAAGTGACTACCCTGGCCAACAAAATGACCAGAACCACGAGTGGCAGAACTTCAAACTAGGGGAGTTTGTGGACGGATCCAACACAAACAAAACAGCGAGGAGAGGAGGCCAGCGAAGCTAAAGAACTCAAGAAGAATATTGTAATTAAAATTCATCAAAGGGTGCCTCACTATTGTCCAACAATACCAGATAGGCCCAAATGGTGGTAGTAAGCCAAATGATGAGCCCATGAGGTTTCTCTTTTCCCAATCAAGTTTTCAAAGTAATAAGCAAAATAGACGCCCTAACAAAGGAGACGCTGATAGGAGACATTTAAATTAAAATATATTAAAATCGTCAGAAGAGTACAGTTTCATTAAAACAAATCTTTTCTGAAAAAATTTGGTCATTTAAAGAATAAATGAGGCGAATTGACCTTAGGACAAATATATCACGCCGAGTTTTTAGCCTGTGCTGGTATTGAACCTGTTTCAATCAAAACACAACCCAGAATGGAGAAGAATCACCCCGCTATTCTACCACTCCTCAATGTGGATCATTTTAAAATTTTGATACTTTATAAACTTTTCAATAAACTGGAATGGGCCCTAGAGTTTTATCAAAGTGCGCAATTCTTGACAGTGCATGGCAGTATGGTTTTCTAAATGTCCCCATCACTTGTTAGTCAATATTTAGTTCTTTTTATATATTATCAATTGCATCTGATTAACCCATTATTTTAACCATTTTATTGTTGTTACCTTTGTCCTTTATGCCTAAAAGTATGGAACAAACTGCGAAAACTTTGACTAAGGGAGTAGCTTTAGACCCAAAACCAGAAGTTGGAACAAAACTTTAGTTGATTTAATTTCATGACAAGATTGTGGTTTAAAAGAGCACATTTCCACTAATTATTTAAGAATATGGACACTAAGGTGGTGGTAAATGTTGCCATTAGAGTAAATAAAGATAATGACGTGGAGAGAACAGGTGGACTAGAGGAGGAATGCTCTACCCTCACCAATGTTTCAAAAACATTCTTCCTGATCTTGAAAAACTTTTTATGGCCAATGACTTGCCCAAAGATAGCCTTTATCACATTGTGGCCAGTAATATACATATAGTCACTACTCTGGCTAAAAGAAGAGAACTAAAGCCTGTAGAAACAACCAATGAGACCCAAGTAGAAGTGTCAAAACCCTATGTCAAACAGATCATTGATCAGAGGTTAGACCTAAACACTTAGCACTCCAATGTTATGGGCATCGCCTTCTAATTGTTGCTATGGAAGGTTTACTAACAGGGCTAAAGCTATAGCCCCTAAACAGGATAGAGCAACAAAAATGAAATCGCATGTCTGTTGGATATTCAGGCATCTTAGGAGGTACAGCCTATTAAGTATATTCCTACACTAAATATTGTCAGCTGGGTTCTGTCCCTAAGGAGCGTCAGAACGTAGATGTGACAACATTCTAGCTCTAGGGTGCACTTTTTGACATCTATAGCGCCAGATTTCCGACTTTCAAAACAAGATGATTTTAAAATTTACAAAACTTTCAAATTTCATTATATCTATTAGGGGATTCTAGAAGACAAAGGTGCTCTAAGCACCTTCGCTTGCTAGTTTATATAATTGAAGGAAGGGGAACTGGGGAATAGCTCTTGGGAAGTTCCCATGGAGTCTGAAGACAGTTTGGCACTTAAGGGCTTTACTAAAATTTTGAACCTTGAAACTCACATCTAGAACTGTTTTAAACTGTCTGACAGATTTTTGGACCATTTTAAAACAAATTTTAAGTACACTTTATTTAAATTAACCAACTTGACCTTCAAACCATTCTCAAAAGGTTGAATACTACTAATTTTGTCATAATTCATTTACACCTCATTTTGAATTATAATTTAAAATTTTTAATTGATTTTTGAGGGTCAGGACCCTCACAAACTACCTGTTTAGCCTCAATTTCCCCTAAAGTAATACTAAGGCTATGTGACGGTAAGGCATAGCCTTGATTGTCACATCACGCCCTTTTAGAACCAATTCCCTGACAGTGGCAGTGGTGGCAGTGTTTGTCTTCTTGGACCCTGTGGCATTTTCTTGAGGTTCATGAGAAGTCAACTCTGAGGCCCTTAAAGCGGATGAGAGCAACTTTGGAACCATGTGGCCAGGTACATTCTTCTTAGCCTGCTGATGGAGCTGGGTAACTTCCCAGCATAGAGTTTAAATCTTCTGGAAATATAGCCAGCTAGGCAACGTGGGCTTCTGTCTGGTCATTACTGGTGGCTTAAGTAAGAAGGGGATGCAGGAATGGCGAGTGAAGCGCAGTTTACTGGAGTTTTAACACTTGCCCTGGAATACGTGCATTGAGTGTTTTTGGGAGAGGGCAAGTATGTGTATTTCGTGTTGGGAGAGCCTTGACAAACCAACCTTAACTGAACTAGGTGACGTTCCTTAAAATGGATTTGGGAACAATGATCCCCCTTCAGGGGAGGCGTTGACAACCAAACCCATAATAGGTGAGGAGGATGGCTGTAAGAAAAAGTAGCCGGCCCAGATGGAGGCCTCTTTTCCATCATGAATCTGAATTGTCATTTATGCAAAATGGAATTGTGATTGAGCATCGTCTAATGTAATGGTATTGCCTTCTAATGATTGTTCTGGAAGGTTTGCTAACTAGGATAAAGCTATAGTCCCTAAACATGATAGTGCATTAAAAATGTAATCACGTGTCATGGCTTAAAGATGACATCATAATTGGGACAAACATTAAGTACAAATTCTGCATGTCAGGAGGCCAAGAAGGTGAAGTTGGCAGGCCATCCTGACCTCAAGCATACCTTGGATCAACGTTGGGTGAAGGCGAGGTACGCCCAGGTGGTCCTAGGGAAGCAAGAGAAGTTTGGCCGTGTATAACAGTAGGAGCGTTAAAATTTACCAGCTTTGCATTAAATGAAAACGGTTTGCTTCAGTTTTTAGGTGAATGGGGTCTCGAAACCTGTTTGGTTTTCAAAATTTTTAGCTTGGGTCAGCCTCTCATACAATCAATAACCTGAGTTTAGTCGATTATCAAGTATAGTTTATTGCTCAATGGAAGCGTGCGCCTATTGGTGCACCTCAGCTTAGACTAACTTCCATTGATTGATTGTTTCCCTGAATTACCTTAAATCCCCTTTCTTGAGACCAATCTATCCCATTGGTTGACTTCCCTTATTAATAAATCCCCTTGCTAGTACGCCTTTTTGTATATGTTATCTTGGACAAACCTGTTTGCGGACCTCTTTGAGTAGGTCTTGCACAACATCAACCATTAAATTATAACAATGTAAATCTTTCTGCCTGTGTACCGTGGCTGCACTGTTTCCCTCCAACCTAGGTCACCTATACACTCTCAATATGAGCAACGTGTGGTTCTATTTTGGGTTTTAATCTATTGATAACTATCCTCAAACTAAGTTAAAGAAGCTCTAGCACCCTCTGTGGGGCTCTATTGACTTTACTACTTATGACTAGTTCCCTGGCGTTGGCTCTGTGCTCCATGCACTACCACGCTGGGAACAGGAGAGATATAGACACTCTCCTTACATTAGTTGACCAACCTTTTTCTTTTACATGCATGAACTTTTCCGTGTGGGACTTTAATGAAGTGCAAATGGTGTGCGCCAGCCATTGGCCATGGCCGCGGTGGAGCTCAACACTGCTTACTATTTTCCAAAGGTTGGAGCATCTCAGCGTTACTCTTGCTACCTCTAACTGGAAAGTACCAACCCTTTCTGCTCGTACACAGTGGATATGGATGCTTCACAGTTTGAGAGTCATGATTCCCTGAATTTCCACCAAAAATAATAAAATTGATTCAAATAAACTGGGGTTTTATTGGCACCGCGTTCAGATGGTTCAGGAGGTATCCTCAATGGTGGGCCTCGGGTGATGGCCTTGGATAACGTTGGACAACCCATTGCCAAAATGGGAATAGGGTTGTTCACAACTAAAAACGCGTTTTTTAACGGCGTTGCCATATATACAACTGAACTATATTTAAGCCTTATGACTCAGATATGAATCCCATTTCTGAATATCAAATTATTCAAAGAACCCATGCTTGACCACTACAATGATCCGCAGATGCCATGAGGAGGAGAATGAGTTACGATTAAATATAAATACATTTTTGTAGTTGGTAAAGATATGTGGGATATGTGGCTTCATTAGTAAGAGTTGGCAAATATCCTTCTCCATTCTTTGATGCAGAAAAAGTCTATGGGGTCAGGGTAGAACCTGAAGAAGAGTATGGTGGTGAACTGTTGGCTTTGTCTGCTATGAATAATAATCATTCAGGATATGTTTTTGTTAACTACTACCCTTTCATTCCCTTTAGGAAAAATTATCACTACTATCTTGGTGGGTACTGGAGCCTCTGAGAATCTCATTGACCAAGACCTAGCCTAAAATCTTGAGCTGAGTTACTTGCCAGGTGGTATGGTTATGGGAGGGGCTTCTTAAGGTTTTTCACCCTGAAGGTACTAGGGTAAATGGATTATAAAGTGGACAAGCATCTTTTGATGGACCTTTTCCAAGCAATCAAAAACCTTTTTACACCATTTTCTTGGGGTGGAATGGTGGCGAAAGTTTGACGTCAAGACCAATTTGAGAGATAATACCCTATCTCTAACATTAAAGAATGGTCACATTAATTGTTCCTTTGTCTGAGACTAACTTCCAGGGCAATTTGCCCCATTACCCCAATATCCACACCCTCAATCTCGCTCTATTGCTGACGCCATCACAGGAGGTACCGTTACCTTCTTGTTTGGAGGGTCTGGAATCTTCTTTTGATGCGGCTTCAGCTAATTTATTACTGGCTCATTCAGAGTTTAAATGTGATTTAAGCTCGCAGTTGATCTGGTGTGCATATCTTCCCCAATTTACCCTTTAACCGTACAGAAGGAGGCAGCATTAGATGTCTGGTTCAAGGAGCAGTTATCCAAAGGTGCTATTTTTCAGCGAACCTCCCCTGTATGTTCCCCACTTCTCTTTGTTGAGAAGGCCTATGGAACTTTACATCCTTTCATAGATTATGAGGACCTAAACAATGTTACTGTACCGGATCTCCATCCCATCCCTTTAAATTCACAGATTGCGCACTATATGGAGAAGGCTAAAGTTTTCTCCAAACTGGATTTTCTAAACGCGTTCAATCATATTTATATCAAGAAGGGCTATAATTGATAACTGTATTCCATACCAGAAAAGGGAATTTCCAGTTTCAGGTCATGCCCTTTGGGCTTAAGAATACCCCTGCTATCTATCAATGCAATATTAAAGCGACTTTTGAGGACCTGCTGGGGGTATGCGCGGTTGCCTACATGGATGATATTCTGGTGTTTTCCCCTAATCATGAGTCCCATGCTGTACAAATTTGGAAAGTGGTGGAGAGGTTAAGGGCAGCCAGACTTACGCTGAAGATCATCAAGTGTGAATTTTTTCAAGTCTCAGATTACCTCTCTGGGCAACGTCATGTTTGACCAAGGATACATGATAACTCCAGACAAGGAGAAGGTAATTTATGATTTAGCCCACTCCAACTTCAGTCAAGGAATTGACGAGTTTTTGGGAACGTGTACGCTTCTCAAGAAGTTTATGCCAAATCTTTCTGAGGTAGCGGCGCCCTTGTATAAGGTCAGTGGTGCAAAAGTGCTTCAGTGGTCCCCCGTTTTAGAGGATAATTTCCAAGCAGCAAAGTTCACCCTGTTGTCCATGTCTATCCTTTGCCATGTAGATCCTGCAAAGGAGTTCATTGTGTTACTGATGCCTTTAACTTTGCCAAAGCGGCTGCCTTATTACAAGTAGGCAAAGATGGTATAGAGCGTTCAGTAGGATATCTTTCTAGGAAAATGTCTTTGCCTGAATTAAACTACGCCGTTTATGACAAAGAGTAACTAGCAGTGTTGGAGGCGTTGACTTATTGGCGTCATCACTTGCATGACTCTTCCCAACCTTTCCGTGTGCATACAAATCACCGTGCCTTGCTGTACTACTGCGCACAACATGTCTTAACCCCATAGCAAAATCGCTGGCATGAGACCCTGGCCCAATTTGCATTTTCTTATTAGTTTACTAAGGGCAAGGAGAATGAGTTTGCAGATGCTTTGAGCCGCAATCCTGCATTAGCTCCCAATTCAAAGGAGGTAGAGGTTACTAATACCCAGTTGATGATTCCGCCAGGTAAAATTATAGCTCAACTTCCCACGGCCAACGGGCCAGCGCTCGCTCCTCTGGAAAATGTGGAGGAATACAGTATGTTCATAAAGGTAGTCTTTTCTCAGCGCTTATTGGCCAAATATACTATGGTACTTACTAAGAGCGCGCTGAATCAGGAGGATCTAACCAGGTGTTTAACATGTAAAGGATGAGATGGTATGGTTTCACGGGTGCATATGCGTTCCTACTGGACCACTTCTTCTGAAAATCATCTGGGACCATCATGACAGAATCAACGTTGGTCATCCTGGGAAAGAAAAGACTTTGGAGTTAATTCAACGCACATACAATTGGAAGGGCTTAACCGCTCAGGTGGGTAGGTATTGTAAAGAGTGCTTGATCTGCAATCAAATGAAACTAAGTCAACAACCACTAGCAGGGTTGTTGTACCAGAACAAAAGGCTGATGGGCCTTGGACCACCCCGTCAGATGGTTTTATTGTTGAATTGCCTGTATCTGATGGCTATGATGCTATCATGGTGGTGGTGGACCGTTTTACAAATTTTGCTCACTTTTTTCTTTGCAGAACTACAATAGCCGCGGCTGTGATGGCTAAACTTTTTGCCACTCATGTGTTTGCACTTCATGGGGTCCCTCAAGAAATTATTAGTGATTGAGGACCCCAATTTACTTCTATCTTTTGTGAATAGTTCTGTAAGACTCTTCAGGTTTGCCCCTACCGTTCAACTGCCTATCATCTTAAATCTAATGGAAGAATGAACGAGTGAACCAGTGCTTAAAACAGTTTCTGTGGTGCTACACTTCCGCGGATCATTCAGATTGGGTTCCTCACCTTCCTATGGCCCAGTTTATCTACAACACTTTGCATGCTTCTATCAGTTGTTCCCCATTTTTTGCCAATCATGGTTTTAACCCCGCCTTTAACTTGGGCACAGTTTTGAATCTAAAGTTGAAGCAGTGGTGGACTTTGATAAGACTATCAAGAAAGTACACCATGGGGTTTCCACAAGTTTGGAGGCGGCAATGCAAGTACATAAGTAGAACGCTGATGGTAAGAGACAAGCGGGTCCAGCGTACAAATAAGGGGATCTTGTGATGCTTGATGCTCGTAACAACCCCTATAAAGCAGCCATGCAAAAAGCTGGGACCAAAGAGGATTGTCCCTTACCACGTTGTTAGAAAATTGGGCCACGACTCATACCAGTTAAATTTTCCCTCTTCCTTTCAGATTTTTTCTGTCTTTCATGTGAGAAAATTTATGTTGTTTTAGGGCCTCCAACCAGAGACTCCTGAGGCTTATCATGGTGATGGGGCGCCAGAGTGGATAGTGGAGAAAATAGTAGCCTCACACTGAGTAAAAAGAAGGCTTGAATACCAGGTATCTTGGAAGGGATTCAACGCTGTGGAAAACAGTTGGGTACCAGCGCATGACTGTATATGCGCAAGACCTGATTGATGTTTTCCACAAGCATTTTCCCGCAGGCCGCTGGATCTCAATCAAAGCCAACCTTTGTCACAAAGGATTTGGCCGCAGCCCAAAAGAACTTTTACATGGGTCAAGCCCCTGGAGGGGGGTGGAGTCCCAAAAGGATGAGCGGGTAATGTCATGGCTTAAAGATGACATCATATTTGGGAAGAACGTTAAGAACAAAGTTGCACGTAAGGAGGCCAAGAAGGTGAAGTTGGCAGGCCTCCCTGACCCCAAGCATACCTTGGATCAACGCTGGGTGAAGGCGAGGTACGCCCAGGTTTGTCCTAGGAAAGCAAGAGAAGTTTGGCCCTGTATAACAGCAGGAGCGTTAAAATTAACCAGCTTTGCATTAAATGAAAACGGTTTGCTTCAGTTTTTAGGTGAATGGGGTCTTAAAACCCGTTCAGTTTTCAAAATTTCCAGCATGGGTCAGCCTCTCATACAATCAATAACCTGAGTTCAATCGATTATCAAGTATAGTTTAAGCCCAATGGAAGCGTGCGCCTATTGGTGCACCTCAGCTTAGATTAACTTCCATTGATTGATTGTTTCCCTGAATTACCTTAAATCCCCTTTCTTGAGACCAATCTCTCCCATTGGTTGACTTCCTTATAAATAAATCCCCTTTGCTAGTACGTCTTTTTATATATGTCATCTTGGAAAAACCTGTGTGCAGACCTCTTTGAGGAGGTCTCGCACAACATCAACCATTTAATTATAACAACTGTAAATCTTTCCGCCTGTGCACAATTGGGCCGCCCTGGTTCCCTACAGCCTGGGTCATTTATACACTCTCAATATGAGCAACGTGTGGTTCTATTTTATTTTTAATCTATTAATAACTATTCTCAAACTAAGTTACTGCAGCTCTAGCACCCTCTGCAGGGCTCTTGTAACTTTAATACTAATGACTAGTTCCCTGGCGTTGGCCCTGTGATCCATGCACTACCACGCCTGAGAACAGGAGAGTTATAGACACTCTCTTTATATCACGTGTCCGTTGGCTACTCAGGCATCTTAGGAGCTACAGCCATATCAAAAGATCCCTACACTCAACATTATCAGCTGGGTTTTGTCCCTAAAGCGGCAGCACATAGGTGTACAATGGTTTTTGCTCTGGATTGTCCTTTCTGACGTCCACAGTGCCAGAGTTGCAATTTATAAACAAAGTAATTTAGAAATTATATAAATTATTTCAGATTTTAATATATTTATTAAGGGATTTAGAAGATGAACTTGCTCTAATCACTTTCACTTACTAGTCTATAATTTTGAAGGAAGGGGAACTGGAGAATTGCACTTGGGACTTCCCCGCAGAGTCCATGGACAGCTTGGCAATTGGGGGCCAGTTTGAGAATCTTAAACATTAAAAATCAAATTTGGGTTAATTCTAAACTGTCTGAAAGGATTTCAGGCTATTTAAAACTTTTTTTAATTTAATTTATTAAATTAATCATAATGACCTTCATTTGTTCTCAATTGGTTAAATATTACTAAATTTGGCATAGTTTCAATTTCGCCTCACTTTAAAACTATATATTATTTCTATTTTGAGGGTTGAGACCCTCACAACCCAAGTGTTTAGCCTTAGTATCCCCCATAGGGGGAACTAAGGCTATGTGGTGGTCAAGCATAGCCTTGACAGTTACATCCATCAACTTTCACCCAATCAATAACATTCAATTGGCATTCCCAATTTAGACCTTGTCAGATAATTTTACTAACTAATGCTTAGGTAAAAGATACATCTGGAATCAGCAACAATCACAATGTTCACTTGATCATACTTCTGAGCTATATATCAGATGCATATATGTTGATATAGCCATTAATAAGGTCCACTTTTAGGCCTTAGCTGATATTAAAGATACTATAAATATCACAGTATGAAATTAAAGGAAAAGTTGAAAGTAGTTTATTTTGTCCACTGCTTAAGAGTATACACTGCAGAATGAATAAAAATTAGTCCCTTGTGCATATAGCACTATTCCCTTGCGTTTTAGGTACATCATAGTAATAGCACTGGCCATAGTACTGCCAAACTTGAACTATGATTGTTAATCCTGGCAATTTATATTTCTCACAGGTGCTTAAGCAAAGGATCTAAACAATTTCACTGGTGGAGGAATATTCAAGCTCCCAACAACTATGTTAATTTTTGGGTCTAGGGATAATGAATCACAAATAAACTGGTTTTTTTAGATATTATATTATATAAATTTGGGGTAAAAAGCGCTCTCTTGTTATATTGTTGACTTCTTGTCTTAAGGTAATTCAGGGCTAAAAATGGGAAGGGCTGCGAGATTCAGAATAGGCAAGAAGTTGCTCAATTTATGTAAATGAAATTTGAACCAAGCAGGCCTTCTCAAGATACTTTCCTCCTTGACAAGGCTTTCATTGTGGGGGTTGGATCATTGGCTTGGATGACGTAACCGTGTGGCAGAATTTTAATATATCCATGCTAATCAGCTATTTGGAAAATGTTTATGATTTAACCAATTACCAGAGCTCTTAGTTGATGATTGGTGGGAAAAAATTTTCATCCCCATGAACCTCCTCCAGGTCTATAATAGAAGTTTTTTTCCTCTTATTAACTTGCACCAAATTCAAGAAGGTGCTTTGGAAAAGTTACAGGAAAATTGACCTATTACTCCAGGGTTATGAGGAGTTAGAGTGCCAAAATCTAAGGGTTTCAGCCAGAGGTCAATAGTAGAAAGACTACTCTGATTTTAAGGATTCCACCAAGAATCAATCAGGGGTTTTTGTGTAATAATTTACTTATTTACCACTGGATTACTCTTTTCTCATAATCAACATGTAATTGTCTGACATTACTCCCTTCATGACTGTTAAGGGAGATTAAGCGCACTAGAAACGTCTATGGTTCTGGGTAATAGTAACTCCAGTAGCAAGGGACTTGATTGAATATTCATCACCCCTCTTATAGGTGATGACAAAAAGTCCTTCCCAAATGGAGCCAAGCTTATCACTTCTAGCAGTAATATGGTTATGGTAGTATAATACCAAGTCAGAGATTTTAAAAGTCGGCAAAGGAGGACTAAACTCATTAGTGGCCTAGCTCTCTTTAGTGACCATTTTAGCTAAATTATCCATAGTTCTAAATTGTAACTGAATGATGTAATGGGCCAACCTCTTCATGGGCTTTTCAGGATCATCCATATTACCAGAAAAAATATCTTTGGCTAAGAGAGCAGATTACTCAATTTCTCACCCATATAGAATGTGGAAGGGAGACATTTTGAGTATCTGGTAATAACTAATGCAATAGGCCAAAAAGCATTATGCAGAAGATGATATTAGTGTAGAGGACCAAAAGTGGCCATTTTTTGCACTATAGTTACCAAGGTTCCATATGCTCTTTCAACGGTACCATTTGTAAATGTGTTATATGGGGCTGAAAAGAGCTTTTGTGCCCTAATGGAGGTAGCTAGCATCTTGACCACTCTAGAGGTGTAGTTTTTCCCGTTGTAGCAGAGATAGACTTGGAGGATATCCATGGAGAGTGAAAATATACTGATTAATGAAAGTGGCGGTAGCTTTGGCAGTTTGAGCAATAGGAGCCACATCTTTGACCTATTTTGTAAAATGATCAATACCTACTAAGATATATCAATTTCCACCCGTTGCCTGGGGTAGAGGTCCAACCATTTCTAGGCTTATCATGTTAAAGGGCTGTTGAGGCGTAGTAAGTTGGTATTAGTACTTTGTCTTGAAGCCAGATTGCTTTTTACAGGTTAGTCAGGCTTCCAGGTCTTCAATAGTAGATTACATGACTCCTTCCCAGTAATGTCATTCTTTCACCCAAGCATAGGTTTTGCATACTCTGCCATGCCCCAGGATAGTATGAGCCTCCAGGATCACAAGTACTTGCTCTGAAGGTAAGATAGGGCAGCCAATAGGCCCCTACATTTTTGTATAAATTTCCGCTCTCCACCTTGGTGATATGGGAGTGATGAGCTAACATCTTGTGGATGGATTCATCCTCATCATCCCAAGCATTGGGGGTCATTTTGAGGTCATGCAATCTTTGCTTCACTGTTATCTAGGTGAAGGACCATTAACCAAGTCAACCCATTGACATTCATGTGGCAAGTTCCAGCTTGGTGCTCAATTGACATGCTATAAGGCTGGAGCTCAAAGGACCAGCGAGCCAACAGTCCAGTGGGATCCTTCATGTTCTGTAACCACTTTAAAAAGGCGTGGTCAATAACAACTTTAGGGAAGTCTTATATAGAAAAGGGCAGTAATATTTCACAGCGAGCAAGACAGCAAGGCACTCATACTTTGTGTCGCTTTAGTTAAGTTCAGCTTTAAATAGCATCTTGTTAAAGTAGGAAACGTTATGATCAACCTCATGATCACTCAGTTGAACCAAGGTATTTCCAACGGCTTAGTCAGAGGTGTTAGTAAACAACATGAAGGGTTTACCATAGTCAGGGTGGCGTAGGATAGAAAGTTGTTACAGCAACCACTTTAGCGTTTCAAACGCACCTTTTGTTCAGCACCCCATTGGGAAGGGGTGTTTTTGGCCAAGAGGCGCACAAGTAGCTCACTGAGCTGGGCGAACTTGGGCTTAGTTTGATAATAATACCCTATCATGCTCAAGAACACCTGAATATCACGCAGGGTTTAGAGCGCAGGCATTTTTGTATAGCTTTGACATTATCTTGAAAAATATGAATCTCTTCTTGGGAGATGGCGTGGCCAAGGAAATCCAGCTTCTTCTGGAAGAAAGTACAGTTTGCAGGCTTCAGCTAAATATTAGACACCCGCAAGCGTCAGAAAACTCTCTTTAGATGAGTGAGACGTCATTAAAAGTTTTAGAAAAGACTGTGATATCTTTGATATAGATGATATCACAACTCAGCTTGAGACTTTGTAAGATGTGATCTATGGCCCACTGAAAGGTGGCGGGCGCATTGTACAACCCTTGAGGTAGCCAAGTGGGTTGAAAGAGACCTTAGCTGCAGAGGAGAGCACATTTTTCCTGGTCTTTTATAAAAAGATCAATTTGCCAGTACTCACTAACCAGATCCATAGCGGAAAAGAACCTTGATCCATAGAGTTGGGCTAGAGCATCATCAATATGGAGATAGGGTAGCTATCCCTTTTTGTGAGGTGTTAAATTTGCAGTAGTCCATAATTACCCAATGACCTCCATTTTCTTCTTTATGCACAGGAGAGGGGATGACCGAGGGCTTTGGAAAGTCAAAAGAAACCATATTCAGTAATTTCTTGAGCTCCGTCCTCATCTGTTGCTCCTCACCTTTTGACTTCCAATAGGTTTAGATCAGATAGGGCGGGCATCACCACATCAATGGTATGGCTTAATCCTTCATGAGCCCATAATTGATATCAGATTTAAGAGAAGATGTCATTAGATAGCCTCCTATATGATGTGAACTTTTGTAAGCTTGTCTAGAGTCTTTTCATCTGAAATGTGTACATTAGGCAAAGTACAAACTAATTTGTCAGTAGGTAAGCCCATATTCGACATAGACCTGATGCATTGAACGGTTTTAATATCCTTAATTGGGATCAGCAGGCCTTTTCCAATCTCCTGATGCTTTTTTACAACATGTCATTACTGGTAAGGTTCCATAGTAGGATATTAACAGGTTGCTAGTAAGCTGGGTCTAGTATGCTTACAATGCTCAAGGTTTAATGGAATTATTATATCAATACTTGCTATGTGCAGTAGACAGTTTTGGGGATTTGCAGGGTAATCTTGATGTCAATCACCTTTTGTTAACCCGCCATGATTAATACCTCTTTGGATGCATAGAAAGGAATGTCCTCTAGAGCGTTCACTGAATTGGGAAATTCCATTGTATTTCTCCCTGTCATCATATAGTGTAAAGATAATGCAGAGTAGCAGTATTTAACTGAGCAAGATTATTCTTTTGACATGATATATGTTTAGGCTGGGGGGTTATGTTCAAGTATGAAATTATAATGTGATGGGCTTAAATTATTAGGGGTGTGTATCAATTTGTATAGGTTGGCAATAAAATCAACTAAATTTAAAAATATATTATTGTGATGGGGATCAGTAGTTTATTTATAAATTTACCAATTAAATTAACTGAGTGATATTTTATGTATTGACATTATATATGTCCTATGGTGGGGGGTACGTTCAAAATACAGGCAAGTATGAGCACATAGCTTTATGAGCTTATCACTAGAAATTGCTATCATTTTTACACAATGTGACCAATAAAATCAACCAGATTAGTGAAATTTATTAGTGTAGATGGATATCAGTTAATTTACTATAGATAAACCAATTAAATCAACCAGATAAATAAAATTAGGTAGTATAGATAAATATTGGAAAGTTTACCATATTAAAACTTATAAAATCAACTAAAAATTATATTAAATAAGTTAAACACTGCTAACCTAATAACTAAAACAATTTACTGATTAAATCATCTGAACAATTATATATATTTTATAGAATATTTGAGTCAAGTTATTTAAAATTGTTAAATAGTTTAGGAATAGAGGTTTAAATAAACAGGCACTTATAATAATTTATCTATAAGATGATTTCCTTAACCACCACAACTAAAATGCTACCTAATTTTTATAGATTGAAAAATTATAATCTAAGGGGTTGGAAGGCGAGTCAGTAGGGCATACGGCTACCAATCTTAATGTTGCAGGTTTGATTCCCGCCCTTCGCACATCGATCGGGGTGCCAGCCGAAGGAAACTATTGGCGGTTAGTAGGTATAATAACACGAAAACCTTACCCATGACGTAACCAGAAAAATCTGAGTCCCAATCCAGAGGTGAAAAAACTTTCTATGACAGAGTTGACCCTGCTCAGGTTTCATGTCGATACTTTCTCTATTTCAGTAATGTCTGTCCCCCGGTCAGCTTGCCTCAAATAAATAAAATAAAATATAATCTATCTACCAGCTACTTGCCCGCTGAGAAAACACAGTTTTAGTTATGCTAGTCCAATCATTACTTAAGTAATCTAATCATCTCAGGTACTATTCTTTAATAAGTTAAATGACAAAACTCAATGTTAGTATCCTATTGTAAAAGAGGATAAATGTCAAGTTTCTAACAACCTTCAGCCATAAGGCTTATATCATGCACTTGAGTTTTTTTTACCATAAGGTAAAACTTGAATCATTTTTTATTGAGTTCATGGTTGGGTAAACTAGGGAACCTCATTTTTAGCAGGGAGAGATAGCCATGTTTTATATGAATTTCCATCATACTTGAGCATAAATTGATTACCAATGTGTATATCATTCATATTACTAGCCAAAGCCCCAGCTGGGGATGACAGAATAAGCTTCACAAATCTGATAGTCATAGTGGAGTAGGCGCCAATAGCGCAAGTGCTGGTAGGACATGAAGCTTCAAAAACTTTGAGTAATCTGAGTTGGGGACAGCTTAATTTTTTTATGAGCCTTGAGAGACAAACTTCATCTGAGATCCAGTGTCAATAATAGCCATGACCCATACTCCATTGATGACAACCTCCACCTTGGTTAGGGTTCCACCAAGGTTAGGGATAAGAGCTAGGTCATCCTTAAAATGGAAAATAGAAGCAAGTATTTTCACAGTCTCAGGGTATTTACCTTGGATAGATTGCAGAGTATGAGCCCACTTAATAGATTAATTAAAGAGACAATGAATTATCTGCATTGCTGGCAGTATCAATCACATCAAAACCCTTAGCACTTGACAAAGATACGTTCCACTGGTTGTCCAGGCTTACCTACCCTTTCAAGGCTCAACTGATATGGTATACCCACTTCAAGGGGTCTCCTAGGACATAGTATCCCATATCTTTACACCCCCTTTAGACTCATCATCAGAAGGGTTATCTATTCTTGTCAGGAGGTCCATGGAAAGAGGTTAGGGTCAGGGCTTCCCTTGTTGCAGGAAATCTCCTTTGGGCGCTCAACTCACCTTTTAGCTTTTGGAGGAAGCGTCTTATCCCTACCAACTTTTGAAGCACTCTGGATGTTATAGATTTCAGCTTGGAGGGACGTGATGGTGGAGCCACTGTGGTAAGCCCCTTAGGAGAAAACACGGGGTGAAGCGAGGCCTCATCTAATTTCACAGGTCAGACTTAGGGGACAGGTGGCAGAAGAGAGCACGATCCTGTCACCCATAGGGAACTTTTGCCAACCTCATGTGGCGGAGTGGAGTCTATTTTGGAGTCCTCACAAGATCAGTCTTTGTAATAGTAACAAGCACAGAAGGTGCCATAGGAGTCACCAAGGACTCCTTCTGCCAAGCAAGAGTTGGAAAATATTCAATAGGTAAGACTTGGGGTGTCAACATAGCTCCTTAAGTAGTCTCAACTTCATGGAAATCCACAACCTCTAATAAGCCTCCTTAATATCGTGTACATTCCGCAGGGAGCATTATACTGAGTTAATATGTCTGGTTAGGGAAGGGTAGAAAGATAAGCCAGCCAAGATGGCAGCAACAGCGTCGTCAAGATGTAACATTTTTGCATGTAACATTGGCTGAGCTTTAAGTAAAAACAGTAAACAAAAGTGACAATTGATTCTACCTCTTGCATGATTAGGCACATAAACGCCTGCTATTCCTTTTTAAGCTCTAAACTGAGCCAAATTCATTAATAAGCGCTTCCTTAACCTCCGCCCAAATATAAAGAGTGTCCATATAAGGAACCATTACCTCTTGGGCTAAACGGCTTAGGTAAGGGAGGATGTGTTTTTATTGGGGATTGAAATTCCCGCCATAGCAGATTTGTAGATAAAGAGAAATGAAGCGAAGCTACCCTCACCTGGGGTAAACTTTTATTTAACTGAGGTAAGCTGACCAGGGGACAGACATTACCGAACTAAAACTAAAAATCCTAATAAAAAATAATGATTTAAACAAAACGCCCAAAAATGGACAGATCGATTGAATCATACCTAACAAATATCCAACCAGGTGGGTAGCAAATACTGCTATCCCTCCATGGTGGATGGGGAGGGTTATTGGGGGGCTTGTTTTTGGCCAAATCCACCTCATCCCAGAGTAGAGTGCGTGTTAAAGCAGATAGTAAGGGTGTGGGGGCATTGCCGGCGTGAGGTTCAATATCCTTGATGACTGGAACTTCCAAATAGTTGCCAGCCATCATTATACTAATGATGTATTTGCACAAAGCGTCATCAGCTTTGAGGCGGTCGTCTGGGAGTTTAATGAATGTGGCAATGTTGGTTCAGGTTTTTTTGCTTTTAATTTCCATGCTACTGTTACCACGTTCTGGATGGCTTCAGTGACGTTTTTGTGTAAAGTTTTCATGTTGATCTTACTTTTTGGAGTAAGTTTTTGGGGATGACGGGAGGTGGAATTCCTCCTGCAAACTCAGCCACAGATTTGGTGGCAGCTTTGCGATGCGGACAGCAATCTGGTGTGGCGGCTGCTTCTACTGCAAGCTGGTGGTCACTGTAGAACAGTTTGGCGTTAGGTTTTGGGACATATTTCTGGAATGAATTTTGCATCCCATTCTGCATTACAGAGCTGCTCAAGTTGCAGCATCAGTTCTTCAATGATATTACCTGATTTGTCAATTTCATCCAAAGATTACCATGGATTTTGGTTGAATTGGATTGGGGAATCAACATACGGTTGAGGTTTGTTTGATTTGTTTGTGAACGCATGTGATCAAACTGGGATCCAATCCAATGTTTGGTTGGATGATAAATTTATGGCATTGGGGCAAGGTGGGTGCTGATTGGTGGCTGTAGGTGCAGTTGCAGCATCAGGCATTGGAGGAGGGGAAGGTAGGATCATACCCCAAGTTGGAGTTGGCGCGGGGTGGGCGGCGGATTGGTGGGCATTGGGAAAACTTTCAGCATCAACAGGAGTTTCTGTGTAAGTGCATTTGCATTTTGAGTGATCTAATTCAAAACAGGATGGAAAAATTGTCTGTCCGCCCTCAACGCGGGCCCAGAATGGATGGTCAGGGGCAGATGGGATGGTGGCATGAGGGGAATTGCCAAAGAAATTTTTGTAAATTCAGGGTTGATTGTGGAATATGCCTGAGGCCCAGCGAGGCATGTGGACCCATTTGGGACCACAAATTGTAAAATGGGGTTGGCGCCGTAGGCTGCCAAACCTTCCATCAGCTCCTGGTGGAGCACTTCGGGGGGAGGTGGGTGGGCAAACCAGCGAACTGGACCACCAAGGTGGTGTCCATTGGGAGCCAGGTCCGAGTTGTGGGAAGGAGAATATTATTAAATACTAATGGCACTGTTGCCGCAATGACTGCATTAGCTTCACAGGGGAAGCCAAGATCAAAGTACCCCTTATAGGGGCAGAAGTCAATAAAACAGGCTGGTGTCATCACCGCCTGAGCCATTTTGATAATGGTTTGGTCATCATAGGGGAAGAATTTCCCATATTTGACCCTAAGGCCAATATGCATGTTGCTCCAGGGGAGCACCAGGGGGCAGCGAGGCACCGCTTGGGTGCATGCAAGATGGGCATCGAGATCCTTGGGAGGAACGAATCATCCCAAGGGTTTGGAATGACTGGGTGAGCCAGTCCGAGTGTGTTTTCCTGTCAGACAGAAAATGGAAGGGGGAGTTTTGCTGCTGCTCCATGCTGGGACAGTCAGCGGTGGATCCAATGACATCAGAGCAAGACTTCAGTGTATGATTAAGTGTTTGTTTTTAATTAACCAAATAAATTGCTTGTAAAGTTACGCTGAGCAGAGAGAGAGTTCCACCTGGGATAAACTTATCTCTGAAAAAGGTTTTATAGATAGTAGGGGTGGCCCCACTAGGGTCTCTAGAGAAGCACTTTTTAAGCTTTTTAAAATGAGATAAAGCACAGGATAGTTGCTTTTTAGCAGCTAACCTTAATTTAGATGCATCGAGGAGGTTAAAAGGGTTACTAACCCAAACTTCCTCCATTTTTGGGTAGAAAGATTGTGTTGTACAGGTTCTCCATAGTGAGCACCACTTGTTGGAATCCTGGCACTTAGGTGCTCACTGATGCTTTTGGCATAGATTTTCAATAATATCGCGGATACTAGAGAATTAAACTCTTTGCCGCTGCTTAAAGATTTTTAAGAAAAAATAACCACAAATAAAACTTAGATTTTATAGTAACTTTTATTAATATTAAAATTTGGGAGTAAAAGCGATCCCTTATAATAATGTCAACTCTTAGTATTCAAGGTAAGTCAGACTAAAAGTGAGAAAGCCGCCAGAATTTAGAATAAGCAATAGGCCGCTTAATTTAACTAAATAATAATACAGCCAAACAGGACTTTCAATAATCTTTCCGCTTCAACAAGCCTTTCATTATGTGTTGGATAAGCAGCTGGGTGATGTAAACTTGGGGGTGCATTTAAATATAATCTCTCCAATCAGCCATTTGGAAATTCTTAATAGAGCGGCAAATTACCAAAGGCCTTAGTGACTGATTGGCTTCTACGATATTTGTACCTCCTTGAACCCCATTCAGGTCTATAAATAGGGGTGGCTTTGGATTAGGAAGCAGCACAAAATTGACAGCACTTCTTGGGCGGACTTCACAGGGAGTGTCTATTTTGGCGGGGGTTTGGAGGAGTTAGAGCAAAATCTTAGTTAAACAGCTGGAGGTTAGGAGTAGAAGTTTACTCCAACTTGAATGATTCTGCCTAAAATCAAACTAGGGATTTTGATAATAACTAAACTACTTACCTCCGAAACATTTTTTTAATAAAACGTCTAATTGTGTGACAGCGGTGGTGTATTTCACCAAGTTCATCAAGAAAAGTACACCAAGGGGTCAACACCAATTTTAAGGCTTCAAAAAGAATCTATGAGGAGAATGTAGATGGTAAGAGATGGGTGAGTTCTGCATACAATGAAGGTAATCTTGTGATGCTTGCTTTCTTGAATATTCCAATCAAGCAGCCCTGCAAAAAGAACAGGGACCAAAGAGGATAGGTATTCACTGCATTGTCAAAAATTTGGGTCTCCCCCTTTGTTTAAGATATTTGTGTTATTTCACAAAAGCATGCTGACCTTGTTTGAGGGTCCCCAGACAGAGACTTCAGAGGTATACTTAATAGATGGGACGCCCGAGCAGGAAGTAGAAGAGAATGTAGCTTCAAATCATGTAAGAGAATAATTGAGTACCTGATGTCATAGAAAGGGTTTGATGATGTAGAGAATAACTGGGTTCCAGCATGCATTTGCATTTATGCACAAAACTTAATAGTCGTTTCATAAGCATTTCCCAGATGCAGCAGGTTCTAATGCTAGACCAATCGTTGATGCTATAGAGCTGTCCCCCACCCACAAGAACTTTCACCTGTCTGACACCCCTAGAGGAGGGGTGGCGCCTCAAAAGCCGGATACTAGTGTCATGGTTAGTGACATAGTTGAGAGAATATATGGTGGAAATAAATTGAGAGGATCCAGGCCAAGGGTACCAAGTTGGTGGACCTGACTGATTTGAAGAATACCCTGGACCAACTCTGGGTAAAGATAAAGTATGCTCAGGTTAGTTCTGGGGGTGCGCATGATAATTGAATGAGAGTTACATCCCTTTGCACTTAAGTGCACCTGCCGTTATGAAATTTACAACATGTCTGTAACAACTGGAATTATCCTAGTTCTAGTTGCTGTAAAATATGAGATGCTTTGGTGCACTGACAGCACCAAAGTAGACCAACGTCGAGTAAGTAGAGGGACTTAGTGCACCGTCAGCTCCAAAATATCTATGTTGAGTTAGTTTATGAAGAATTGATTTATGGTTGGTCTGACCCAATCACACAAAAACTCCTTAAAGCCAGAAACATAAAAACAATGAATAGGTAAGCGAGGTATGCAAACCTTAAAACAACTTTCTAATTTTCATCCATGACTAAAAAGGGGCCACCAAACAAAAGCTTGTCTGGGGAGCAACTGATAATGCTCCCCTGGGAGGGACAAGGGTGAAAGTCCCAAGCGAGCTTCAGAATTATCAGGCGCACCTTTTTATGGCTGCCCTTTGGGGGCCTCACCCAAACCATTGATAAGCTTGTAAGAGTTTGATCAATAATACAGTTGAGGCACTCCCAGCGCCCAAGTTTGACAAAAACTAAAAATATTTTTTAAACGATATGACTCAGAATTGGGAAATCTGAACCCATGTCATTATGCAACAATCAAGACAAACTCAACTGCTACAGTTATATCCTCTTGATTAGACTTGCATATGACGAGAACCATAGTATTTTATGCTGATATGGACTTATAAAATAAAACCTTTCTGAACACACCATAACCTTTAGGTTCTCCAGTTAAGCAAGAACTAAAATGTATGCAGTGATGGAGGGTTGCTCAGATACAATATTATCTGGAGGAATAACCAATTGAGTATCGTGCAACTCTAACCCCCTGGTATCAGAAGCTAAAACAGGATTTTGACTCAGAGCTTCAGCCAAACCATTCTTCTTGCCCTCTGTAAGGTTATAAGGAAAACAAATTGGGAAAGAGTCTCATACCACCAGGTTTTTTGAGGTCAGGACATGAAGAGCTTAGTAGTACAATAGGACGCAAAGATCAGTACAAACGTGTTGTGTTTAAGAAAAACCATGTAGATGTTGACGTCAATAGGTCAGTGCTTCCGTCACCTCCAGTAGTTCTTTTTCATAAACAGCACAAGTCAACTCAGTTATGGGCCATTTTTTTGGAAAAATATCCATTATGATTCCTAAGTCCATTTTCGCCCACATGTAACAGTGCAGCAGCTATAGCAAAGTTGAAAGCATCACTAGCTACTATAAACTCTTTAAAGGGTCCACTTGGTGAAGAAATGTCTTGTAAAGCGGGCTGCACTTCACAGATTAGAAGTCATCCTCCAGTGCAGAAGACCAATGAAAATATTTGGCCACAATAGCTTTATACAAAGGCGCTGCTCCTCAGATTAACTTGGAGTAAATTTTAAGGAGAATCAAGTCCCCAAAAGCTTTTATAATCTTTAGTTGAGGTTGGTGAAGTCCAATCAAGAATTGCCTTCTCCCTGTCTGGAGTGATCATGTGGCACTTGTAAAAAAAGACTTTGCCTAAGAAGGTGACCAGGAACTTGAAAACTCACATCTAATTTTAGCGTCAGGTTTGCTTCCCTTAAATGCTCCACCATTTACATATGTCAATTCACTAGATGCTTGATCAGGAGAACCCCCATAATGTCATCCATGTATGACACAGCGCATATGCCAACTTCTCTCCTAAAGCCACATTAATATGAAGTTGGAAAATTGCATGCGCATTCTTGATCCCAAAAGGCATGACCCTGAATTGGAAATTCCCTTCTTGTTATGTAATGAAGTGAGTCATTCCTGCCCCTTTTTGATGCGAAGCTTATTATATGCATTCAAGCAATCCAATTTGGAGAAGACTTTGGTTTTCTTCACATAAGATTTGTGACTCCATTGGGATTGGACGCAGATCTAGTAAGGTGACATTATTCAGGTTTCATGATCCACGCAACGGTGTAAGATACCATCTTTAATTTTCACAAAGAGAAGGAGTGAGAATACCAGAGAGGTATGCTGAAATTTGGATATTTTTAAATAGCTGCTCTCTAACCCAAAAATCTAAGGCTGCCTCTTCTTATAAAGTTAGAAAGTATATTGGGAAAGAGTGCAAACTAGGCTGACAGTGAGTTTGGAGTCAAAATCAACTCAGATTGACCTGATAGACATTAGCAGAAGCTGCATCAAATGAAGGTTTTATCCTTTTAAACAGTAAGGTAAGGAACTTCTGAATTAGGCTTAAGCAGAAGTGCAAGGCTGCGTTTGTGTACCTTTGACCATAGGGCAAATTGCCCTGAGTGTTGAATTCAGACAAGGGTGTTAATGACCTTTACTCACACTTCAGGGATAACGATAAGGTATTGCCTTCCAAGTTGGTTCTGATATCGAATCTCCGCCACCACTCCACTCCCAAAATAATTTGGTGCAGGATAATATTGGCTGACATGAAGTGGTCAATCAAGTCTAACTTTCCAAATTGATAATCAACTAACAACTGAACCTTTAGGTTGTGAATACCCTAGAGGCCCCTGTTCTAACCATACCACAAGGCAAGTAGTTCAACTTAAGGTAGTCAGCTAGTTCTTGGTCAGTAAAAGTTTTCAACAACCTAGATATCCCCTAAAATTGTTGTTCTAAATTTCCCTAAAGTGGAAGAACGAGTAGCAAAAAGCTAATAATGGCAAAATAGTCGCTATTCATAACAGATAAAGCCAACAATTCTCTGATAAGATCCTTATCAGGCTAATACTGCCAGAGATTAATTTCTTACATTAAAAAAGGAGAAGTTAGTTGGTTACTTTCACCACCGAGGACACATACCCTATAGTATTTTCAGCAGTAGCATAATTAACCAAATATTGTAATAATAACTTTTTTAAAAAATCCTGAGTTTGGAAAATCATAGTGGTAGTAAAGCGTGGGTTTTCAGGGGTGATATTATTAATTGGAAATTAGATCCAAGCTGGACCCATAAGAGCTTATTACTGAATCATTTGAAATATATAATTTACATTAGAATAATGTATTTTGGGACTAAACATTATAATAAACAATCTGATAGCTGCTAAGGGTGGTTAGCCTGGCAGGGTAATTCCTGCTTCCACTCTGGTGCAGGTTTGTTCAACACTTGTTCAAGACCTGTACTGGCTATAAAAACCTTGGTATAGTGTATTTGTCTCAAGATTGACCTTCCTCAATTAATTTAAATCATAGTTGGCTAATTGTTACTAATTAACTCCATCTTTACGAGGGCCCCTGTTGAGGGTACAGCTGGTTCCGCAGAAAAGAGTTTTGGAGGGGGAACATATCACATGTTTTAATAACTTTTTATATTGGACTAGACTTGTCCAAACCCTCAAATTCCTCCAATACAGAGGGAGGACCAATGAGAAGCCCTGCCTCATTCAAATAATCAATGTTTTTTTAGGAGCTGTACTTATAAGGGTCCCTGTAGATAACTCCCAGCTAGTTTAAGAGAATATTAACTAGAGACTCAGGCCTAGACCCCTTTTTACCCATGAGTTTCTACAAAACCAAAGGTATGGAATAAAGGGTTGGGACCATCTAGTACTAAAAAAAGGTATGGAATAAAAAGACTCTTCATATTTCAAAGGCGCATGAGAGTTTTTGGGCCCTGTATATATAGGGGTCTTCACAAATAAAATGATTATGACCAAATCACCTGCCCCTTTCTTATTGGGGCGGAAAATTCACCCTAAAAAGCTTAAACAGATGATCAAAGTCAGAAGTTGGAGTCTGCCATACCAAAGCATTTCTCACAGAAGTATCCAAAGATTAACAAAATAAATGACATTTTAACTATGTCATATAAAGGTAGGGTCTGGGATAGTTGAAAATTTTATTTAAATATACATTTAAAGGGTGTCCATCCTGACGCAGAGCAAAGAACTCGTAGAAGGTTTGGAAGAACAACACAACAGGATGAAGTGCTTCCAGAAAGCGTACTAAAAATTTTTACAGATTTCATAAAAGTGGCTGTGCTTGGAACACCAAAAACCCAATCAGCTTTATGTGGGACAGCCAATATATCAAGTCCACCATGCAAGAGGGCGGACAAGAGCAGTGTAAATAATTTTATCAGTAGAAGCTTCCAAAGCAATGGAAGCTAACTCCTGTTAGATCTCATAATAAGCTTTTGGGGTAAGTCTTGAAATAAACCAACAGGATCCCAAAGGGCCAAGCCTACCTGGTACAAGCAAGAATGGTGAGAACTTCCCAGTTAGCCATAGCAAGAATAATTTCAAGATGCATAAGAGTAAATTAAATGAGAGCGCTGTGGTGAGCAGCATTGAGATTGTGAAAAACAGCCAATACACCTCCTTAATGCTCAGGAAGAGCCTCACGCAGATATAGCATACCCATATAGTAAAACGGTTGATCAAATAATGTCAAGATTGTATCTAAATTTTCTCATTTCCTGATAATTGGTGGGGAATGCGCAATCACACCACCAGGGAACAACCTGCTTATAATAAAGGAAAGAGGGCACTGAGAAGAATGCCAGTAATAAAAGGACATAAGGTAAGGGTGCAAACATTAGTATAAATCATGGATATACCAGAAATGAGACAACTTGGTTAGACACTAAGAAGGAATCTATTACCAAGTGCAGATCTGAATCTAGGTTCTTGATGCCTCAATCCAGAGGGGTCCAGGATACCCCAAAGGGGAAATAGAATCTATAAATAAATTAAATAAAATTAAGTGATCTATACTACTTTAGACTCCTCAAGTAGGTCTGCAAAGAGTTTAAACCAAGGTACCATCTAATAAGCAAAACAAACGAGTTTGTTAAACAATTCAATCAATAAAGAAGGTTAGTCTCAAGAAACTACTTTAAATAACTAGTGGGGATCATTTTTCATTGGATGAGGCACTACGCCCAATCCAATAAACACAACTTACATCCATTGTCATACCATAGCTCAAGTAAGCTCGCATTTAGTGATTAATTTGAAACAGATTTTTTCAGCTTTGGTAATAGATTTTTTACAAATGAAAGTCAAATATCTTTTTCCAATTAAACGTAACGACCCATCATATCTTAAAAGCTAGTGCATTTCAGTGCCATTGATGTAACGCTCATCCAACCATCACGTGCACCCCAAGAACTAACTTGTAAATAATCTTTCCCTTACCCAGCGTTAGTCCAGGGTGTCTTTCAGGCCAGGAGGGTCTACCAACTTTTTACCCTTGGCCTGGATACGCTCAATTTTATTTCCACTATCTATCCCCACAATCATGTCACTAACCATGACACTCACCAAAAAACTGGGAGAAGTGTGCGCTTATCACCTGCAAAGTACTGTTTGCATCAACATGTATGCCTAAGAGCTTGTGCACCGCCCCAGCTATGTTCCAAAGAGTAATGAATTAGATTTCTGGAGATCTGAAAATGTCAATTGTGCTCATTTACTTAAACTATATAATGGTTTTCAGAAAGACGTCCAAGGATAACCTGGCACACCTGAAGGATATCTTACACAGTTAAAAGAGGACAACCTCAAGCTTAATAAAAGCAAGTGCTTGTTTTTGAAGAGCCAGTTATAATTTGTAATTCATAGAGTGAATCGAAGAGTACTCAAGCACCAGTATGGGAAAGTTGATGTTATTGTTAAGCTATTTAAATAAAAGCATGCAATATGTTCAGGTATTCTTGGGCATGGTGAGTTACTACCACCAAATTTGTGTCAATTTTTTGCGAGAATTTCTAAGATTCTCATGCACCTAAATTAACAAAGGGTAAAATTCAGTTAGAGAAAAAAGCTAGATGTCTTTAACCAGCTAAAACAGAAGCTAATAAAAGCATCAATTTTAGTATACCAGATTCAGAAGACCTTTTATGTCTATATGGATGCCAGTGAAGTGGGTAAGGGAGCTATTATAGCACTATTGGACAACATAAGATTATTATTTACTCAAACTCTACTCAAAGACATTCACCAGAGCAGAGTACAGCTACATGGTTACAAATTGCGAGTGTCTAGCTTTGATCAGGCAGTATTCCACTTCTGACTCTACGTTTAAGACTTACACTTTAATATCACTATGGATCACGCCTCTCTGAGATAGTGAACGAACATAAGGTTCTAGACAGAAGACCATCAAGATGGGATGATCAGATGAAAAGCTACAATTTTGAGATTTTGCACTGGGAAGAAGAGAAGCACCTGAATGTAGATAGTTTGTAGTGGTTGCCTGTATTCCATTTGCAAGCCTATGAGAGCGATAATATCTATGAGATTATAGAAAACCAGGGAAGATGATGAAGTAAAGAGGATTCTGTGAGATGTTACAGAGCAACGAAATTTCAAGGTGGATGGCTAGAGAAACAAGTACAGGAGAAATGGCTATCTTATGTGAGCTAAGTGAACGGATAGTGCTAGTATAAAAGTAGATCACCTATTAGGTCAAGGATGGCTACAGAAGACGTAGCAGCATCAAGGGAGATTTATTTCTGGAGGCCATTTTGGACGGATGAATCATGATCTGGAGATCTACATTAATTGCGCCCTATTACAAGCCTCTCCCAAAGAACTATTGAATTTCCAGCCTGCCCTCTAAGCCATCTCAAGACGACCATTAAAAATGATGGACTATTCCTAAAGTCAAGTGGGATACACTATTTTTGTATCAATAAGTCACTTCATTAAGTGGACAGAAGCGATTGCAGTCAAGACATTTACTGCAAGAGTTGATGTAAGATTCCTTTACTATCAGTTCATTACACATCATGGATGCCCTCATATGCTTCTTCTAACAATGGAAGAAACTTTATATCATATGTTGTAACCACCTAATGTTCTTAGTAGAGCAAACAGCAGTTTAACAGGCCATATACCCCATCTTCCAACAGAATCATGAAAAGAGTCAACTAACCCCTTACATCCATCTTAAAGGAGATTGCAGCCAGTTACCCATCCAAATGGGACATCTTGTTTCCATCGACTTTGTTTACTTACCAGCTAATCTACCACATGGTTATAGGAAAATCCTCATGCAAGGCGCTATACAGAAGAGAGGCTGCCTTACTGAGCTTGTTAGCTCCTGCGATGGATGTAAATAAGAAAGATTTTTTTTTTCTGGAAGATACCAGGAAGAGTTAAAGGAGGAGCTAGTCAAATTAAACTGAATTACAGCAGCAATATTACATATTCACGGAAGGAGAGTAACAAAGAGAGTGACCAAATCCCAAAATTGGTCATATTTGAGGTGGGACAGAAGGTGAAGTTATATCAAATGCGCAGAGGACAACCTGAGAAGATATAGGACATCTGGATGGGACCTGAAACTGTTGTTACGAGAAAAGGAACCAAGTATTCCATCAGCGATGACACCAATCATATTACATAAAAAGTCAACATGCGGCAATCAAAGTCTTTACCTAGGTCTTGTCTTGAGAATTTATTAGTTGATAAATGCTCAATCATAGGGTTAATTTCTTAGCCTATAAAAGCCCACCAGAAAACACCCAACTCAGTATTAATAAAACTAAAACTAATAGTTTTTGCTGGTCAGAATGACAATCATTTCACAAACAACTCATCCAGCAGGCAAATGTTTTTAAGAATAAAATGTCCTTTATATAAGCTCCAACTAGACTAAAATTCCTGATGATAGAGGCGTTTAAAACCCCTGACCGCCACAATACTTTTCCATATGGTCACCATGACACTAGAGGACATTCTTTAGATACTGGCCCAAACAATTATGGACATAAAGTTTCAGATAACTTTTTAGAGAAGCCCCCTTTATGCTCTTGGGTTTGTGTTGGGATTTTTGCCCAAATTCCCAGCCTGCTAGATTACCAGGAATTGCTAGGGGATAATTCCCTAAGGCGAAGTGAGTTGTAAATCAGTTGGCCTGAATTTCAGAGTAACTATGTTTGAGGGATTTTAAGATATTCGCCTGGTTGTATCTGTTGAGGATCAATCCGGACAAATACTTAAGATCTCGTCAGGCAGAGTTGCCAATGAAATAGAGGCATCTGATAGTGATTAACTATCAGGTGTACCAATTAGGATTGGTCCGGTTTCATTACTGACTGATTGGGAATGAGTAGCAAGTTGTGAGGCGAGTGATGCTGCCTGCAACTAGAAAATCAATCAGTTTGTGCATGACCTGCCTTAATGGGTAACAAGTCCCATTACCTAAGCAGGTTGCTAGCCAAATATGGTTGGTTCTCTTGGATTGAGAGGAAAACGTTAGGGACACGTTTTCTAACTCTTTCCATTTAGGTCTTGAGGATATCCAACGATGGAATCCTAGCCAGGATGGGAAAGCCTATTGCTGCTGAGACAAGGATGGGTAATTCAATGCCAACAGCTGCCATTTCATTGAAGAAGTGTCAACTGAGGGTTAGATGACTGAATCCCCACTATAAATTCCCTAGAATTCACTCATAATAAAAAACCCAGAGTTTAGAACAGAGTTCTATAGTTCTATAGTTTTCATCTGGTATATAGTATAAGTAGAAAACTATTATCAGCTTTTAATTGTTCTATTCTTCTCAAGGATATTATTGCTGTGTGTGATAATTTGGAGACTCTTTTGGGAAAAGAGTAAAAATCTGAGCGGGGATCTAGAGAAGAAGGAGAAACAATTGGGGATTGCTGCCAGCTGTGTGTTGGACCAAAGAGACTGTCACCAGGGAATCTCAGAGAATATTGTGTTGGACAGATTGAGGGAACAAATCCATAGATCATGACATCTCAAGTAATTCAAGTGGGAATAGTGGCCAAGCGTTGGGCGAGATATAAGAATTCCACTCAACTATGGATAATAGTCGTCATACTATTATTAACCAAACAATATAATATAGTATACAACGCGGATGAAGTGCACAAGAAACTGAACCTAAGCAGTAATAGGTTTATTGGGGTTTTTTGTCAATAATGATTCAATACAGTAAATTTTTGCAGTTTGAATGCTGATGATGGTATAATTAACAAAACCCCATCTGAAGAGAGTTTTCTTCATTCTTACAATGTTTAACGATTCCAGTATCAACAAAATGGAAATTTAAATAATTTTTGCAAGCTCCATCTATCAAGACTACCAATGTACCCATGCAGCTGCAACAGCAAAGAGGGTCACAAGAACACCAGGAGAAAACAGAGCAGCATCCACGCAGTCACAAGCAGGCCAGATCATAATACAATTTTAAGATTAAAGCAGCAGGTGATTCATTAGGAACAAAGTATTGGAATACGCTGGGCCTGAAATAAGGAAGTTAAAGCACACTAACATTATAAAAAACTTGATTTGTTATAAATCAAATCCTATTCTAAACACCCTAATTTCACAGAATAGTATATGCACTTTTTATGGTCTTATTAATCAGTACTTTTTTTCACTTATTTGCTTTAATATATTTGTTTTTATTTGGTGCTAATAACTACAATTTTAGTTATATTATTATAAGGTTCATACATAGCCTTACTGTTATCTACAGAGTTCAAAAGAGTTCCAATGTGCTCTAATTAGCCCTTTATGTACAAATATAAGGCTTCATTACGGTTAGACTCTCAGAACCATGAGAAAAAGTCTCATGTAAACATTAAATAGACCCTCCAATTTGCCTGCTGGTGCACCCTGTGAACAATAAAATATATTTTTGTCAGTGGCTCACTCCAAACAATAACAACCCCTGTGAAAGCAAGTCATCCTAGCAATACTTGGAAACACAAAACAATAATAAAATATATAGTTGGGTTATTTTAATAGAGTAGCTGCATGCCAAGATAATTCCAGCCTGTGAATGTAGGTGCCTCAGCAACCACAATCACAGGCAAAGATTATTGTGTGGCGCCTTTTCAGGATTTAGTGATTTAAAGAGGATGAGGTTCCTTTCCATAATGGGAATGCTAATTTTAGTAACTTGAGTTAAATATCACTGTTAAGTTTTCAGCCAATGGTGCAATCTAAATTGACTTAACAAGGAAATTGAGGATCTATACTTGCTTTTATAATAAAACTCCTGCTTGTAATTGGGAAGTAGATTCTTTGATAATACTCAATAATAGCCAAGTAACTTCGGTATGCTCACTGTTCTTAAGTCTACTGGCAACACAATTATGAGACCTTCTGTCTTTGTACAAAATTAGGAAAATATTCCTTATAAATGGGACTACTTCTTCAGCAGGTAATTAGTGTACTTCTCTTTGGGAAGTATAAATGCACACAACTATCTGATATAGATGTAAGGAAAGCATATAAGAATATCAGTTAGATGACAGATGGACAACAATAATTATTAAGCTAAAGTACAGTAGTTATTAATGATCAATGGATAAATAATGGTTTATTAATTGGCCAGGAACCAGTATTATATACCTCTCAGACATCTTCTGGCTGAACGCATCTATTATATGAGTTCATTCATATTATGCTACTCTACTGCTGGTCATGAAAATAATCATGAAATATCCCCAATTCAATTCAGCCCATGAATTGACTAAAAATAACAATTGTTTCAGCCTAATTGAAGGCAATTTTACTCCCATAATTGGGACGACTTTGGTTGCAAACTCAACACCAAAATCTTCCCAATTATAACTACGTCATAACCTGACAAATAACAATAAATGGCGATAATAATATATACAAACAATAAAGATGACTCACCCCTAATTGTGACGTTGGCAGGTCTTTTATAGCACTAAGTATGCCCTTAATCAGGATATCTATGTTTAAGTGCTTAGTAAATTGATCTCATTAATCAAACCCAAAATTCTGGCTTAGTGCATTAGTATTAGTGCACTAATTTAGGAGGTGCAATTTAGTTAATGCTGTGAGCTTATTTTCACCCAAGTGGACCCATAATTGGCCATAGTGTAATTATATCATAGCTATTATTAGCTATGATAATTAAGACAATTTAAGTACAATTGAGGCGGTTTTGGAATGGATTTAGTCATGTGGATAAATTGGGAAGGATCAAAGGATCCATCAATGGGATTAATCTATTAGCATTGATGGTTTTCAAAAAAGAGTTTAAATTTTTGATTTAATCATCAAAATCTAAAAATCAACTTATAGTTTCCCTTTAATTGGGAGTAATAATGAGACCCTTTTATAGTTTTAAACTTTGTAATAACATGAATTGCACTCTTTTAATAAAAATATAATAAAAAAGATAACCAGTCTCTTTTTAGGAGATAATAAAGATGAGAAATAGATGAAAACATAAACTTAACACCATAACACTAGCAGGGTGCTGGGTTTAATTTTGGTAGGAGGGGAGGTAGGCTTAGAAAGAAAAATATGTAAAAAATGGAATAACTTTTATTATTGACAAATTTGAATGTGGGTTTATATGGCCCATTTTTAAACTCAGCTTCCAATTAAAAACTGATTAACTTCATTATTTTGTAAATTTGATCCCTTCCATGAACATGATTTTTTGCTTCAGCATTTTTCCAAACTTGGCTTGATAAAATCCTGCAACTTATCATTATTTGTCAAAATAGACTTAGTGCAATTCTTATAACTAGAATTTTGCCTGAGGGATACCCTAGGTATCAAAGGTTTATAAATGAGTTCTCCCCTGTTGAAGAACTCTGGTTGGGAAGGGGTTTAATCTTTTCATCAATTATACTTTAAGAATTTCTAGAAATTATTATATAACTGAATGATTTTTCAAGTATTGTTCTGTAGTTTGAGATATGATAGTTGTTTTACACTTGGAATTATATATGAAAGGACGGAATAGGCAAATCGTGGTGACAGAAGAAACTCATTTCTTATATAGGGTGTGCCCTAAATAAATAAGTTGGGTAAAAGGGAGAGCATCAAGATTAACGCCTTTTTTTGGTTCTGAAAGGGTGTATGGTCCTATACAGCTTAAGTAGCTGGGTTCTGGAACCTTATAGCAATAGTCAAAAGCACACCAAGTCTTTTTTCTACCCTTATGGAAATTTAGAGGTCTTCTTGACTCAAGAGGCTCTATTGCACCCCTTATTTATAATAAGTCAGACTTCAAGAAATTGGTCAACTGGTATTCCATAGTGATAATCAATACGCAACACAAGCTCTTCATAAATCTCCTGCCCAAACACATCACCAAATGGGTGTTGCCTCACCTGTACCCCTTTCAACATGGCTTCATTCTGTAGAGTAAGATATGGGATAACTATATATACTTTCATGAGACTTTGACCACTAAACCACATAGAGTGAAAGGCTTTGTGGCTCTTCTAAATATGGAGAAGACCTAGAATAAGATGGATTGATTTACATTAATGATTCCTGGATCACTTCCAACTCCCGTGGTTAGGTGTTAAATAATGGCACTCTACATCCATTTTCTCACCAGAGTCTTTGTGCCGATGGGCTTCATAGAAGCAGTACAGTCAAACAGTGTCTCCTGAAAAGGGACCCCATGAGCCCTATCCTCTTCCATATTACCCTTAAAACCCTCCTGGCATACTTTCAGGTCAAGATGATGATGGTCTTGGTCACGAGGAAGATACCGCCAGTAATGTTTCCTTTACAGATGACAATGCCATTGCATTTAGCTGCTTTTTGTATTTTACCCACAATGGTTTGACTCAATAGAGGTACATTAAGGCGTCCAACAACAAGGTCAGCAACTATAAGGCACTAATACCAAGAGGTTTGTTCCCCACTTTCCCCCACCATTTTTCTTGAACCCTCACTCAGCACCTTATACACTGGGTGTCGTCAAAAAAATAGGAGTGCAGGCAGTTTGAAAGTACCGCGATAGGTAAAAGCTGCCAGAAGAGGGAAAAGTGGGAAAGCAACAAGAAGCAATATCTTAGGTTATCTCCAATATGTTTTCAAATTAATTTTTGAATTAAAACTCTTACCAAACAAACACAGATTATCAAAGGGAAGGAGTCCCTGAGAGCCAAGTAAGTTTTGGAAGGACCATGGATGGTATTTGAAAAATAGAAAGTGGAGAACCTAGTAGAATAGACTGTAGGATTGGTGTCAGTTTTGTGCACAACAGTAGGGTCATTCCAGATCTAAAAATTAAGGACGCCCATCGCAATAAGGCTTCAACCACACTTAATTAAATAAGAGTCCTTAAATCATGGGAAGACTTAGGCAGGATATACCAAACCCTTATATAAAGTAGCTGAATATCTGAGAAAAGCAAAAACATTTCTCAGCTAAATACCAGTATAAAGGGGGACTTTTGCAAGATCAAATTGATAATCAAAAAACTGATCTGATCTGAAAACTTATAGTTTTTTAAAAAAATTTAGAAGTTCTAAACTCAGTTGAATTTGGTTAACTTGTATCTGGAATATTCCAAATTTTTAAAACCGATTTTCTCCATTTTTAGCCGTTTTTTATCATTAGCTTCATGCCTGACTTAAAAATCAAGAACCCATTTTTGATCAATGACCTTATATATATCACTAGTGTCTCTCAAAGGTTCTGGTCTTACTTCCAGTGTCTTAAGATGCTTAGCCTAAGAAGGACGGTCTTCCACACGTAATATGTCACTAGCTGTGACATCACCCTCCGCTCTTGGATGAGATTCCACTCCACCTGAAGGGACATTGACTAAGGCAAAGTTCTTTTGGGGATGGGTAGCTTCATAGAAGCTAAGAAGGCTTGAGGAACAGGGCCTATTATGTCGGGGAACCTTTCATGGAAGTCGCGGATTAGCTCCAGAACGTTTTAGCAGTCTCTATGAGACACCCAGCTGTTCTCAGTTCCATCATAGCCTTCCCAGGGCACCAAATAGTGGGTGGCAACATCGGGATAACTGAGAGGAAATGATGGCTTTGATTTTGCATTGGGGTTTACCATCTACAATTACTGGCTCAGGGTGAGAAGGCATAGGACCATCATAGGGGGTCAGATGGCATTCATGAATGGTGCTGAACACTTTGGTAAAGGAGGGTAGGTTATTTTGATAAGCTGATTAACTGACCTTCCTGATCATCCTGAAGGGTTCAAATTCTTGGGGATCAACTTTTGGCAAAGGCTGCTTCAAGAGTAGATTCTTAGCATTGACCATAACCAAGCCGCCTGGCTTGTACTCATCGCCCTCACAGCACTTGTGGTCAGTGTATGCTTTGTAGATCCCCACAGCATCAACTAGATAATCCTTTACCTCATGGTGTATGTCTCATAGCACTTTAACGCGCTCATTGGCAGCAGCAACTACTTACTCTAGCCGTAGACTCAGGTTGAAGCTGTTATTGTAACAGTAGTCTGAAAAAAAAATGGAGAAATTCTTGTTAAGGTATGAGGCAAGTTATACTAAGCAAATTGTGCCAGCGGTAAGTAAGAGGCCCAATTTTTCTGTTCTACGTTGGAATGGCTATTTAAGAATTGTATTAAACCTTGGTTCACCCTCTCTGTCAGTCCAACTAACTGAGGGTGAAAGGCTGTGGAGCGGCAGGGGCAAATTCCTAAGGTGGAAAGTAAGGTTTACAGAACTAGGCAGTGAATCTAGGGCCGCAATCACTAATAATTTACTTTGGGATGCCATATAGGCAGGAGATGTGGTCCAAAAAGAGGTGGGCGGCCTGTAAAGAGGTGATGGTAGTATTGCAGAGGACAAAATGTGACATTTTGGTAAAGTGATCTACCACCGCCATCACTATACCAAAACCCTGAGACAATTGGAGTTCAACAGTATAATCAAATGACACTAATACTCAAGGGCCCTCAGCAGCTTGGAGGGGGACAAGTAGGCCAGCACTCTTTTGGCAGCTAGATTTTGATTAAATGCATGTCAAAAGGACTTCGTGAATTTGATCACATCAGTAGAATGTCTCTTCCAACTGTAGGAAAGTTGGACCAATTCAAGCGTCTTTTTCTTGCCAGAATGGCCAGCAGTGGGAGGGTCATGGGCTTCGCAAATCACTTCTCCTCTCAGTTTAGGTGGTACCCACCATTTTCATGATGAAGGATAACCACATCAAGCAGTTGGTAGCCCTTGATAAGGGGTTCACCATTTCTATGGCAGGCTTTCTTGATCTTAATATAGTCTGCTGACATGGTATGTGGCAGCCAAACATGGGTAGAGGTGTCATTCTTTCCTTCCAGGGGCTCCATCACAAGCAAAGAGGAGGCATTGGCATGTGTATTTTCTTTCACCTGTTCCATCTTAATCAACGTTCAGTACTATGAGAGTCAACTAGCGCTGGATTTGGGGAAAATGCAGTGTTCTGCGATGAGCATCAGGTAACAAGTTCTGGGTACTCTTAATAAAATTGTACTGGAAGCTGAACACAGAAAAGAACTCTAGCTATCTGAACTTGCAAGGGGTCAGCTTCTGGGGGAAGCAATAATAAGTAAAAGCCTTGTGTTCAGTGCGGACAGTCAAGGGTTACCTAGAGCCATGCAGATGGTTCTTACTGCTGTACAACCTCAACAACAGCAAATATTTTATTGTTATAGACGGCGTAATTAAGCTGATCCAGGTTTATCTTCAAAGAGAAATAGGCAATGGGACGCTCCACTCTGTCTTCCCCTTCCTTTAGAAAATCTGCTCCCACGGGTAGGTTAAAAGCATCAGTTGTGACAGTAGAAGTACGGCTTGGATCTGCATGTGCTAGAACAGGGATGTATAAGAGTATGGACTTAACAGCATGGAATGTTTTGTTACATTCTGTGGTACGGCTGAAAATCTTCTTTTCAGATGTAATGTAGAGAGGGGAAGTGGCTTCATATATCTGAGGAGTACATTCTTAATAAAGTTACAAGTCCCAAAAAGCTGCGCAACTCTATGAGAGGTTAAGGATTATCCCAATCGCAGATAACTACTTCCTTATAAGGGACAATCATGTTGCCATAAAGAGAAGATAATATTAAGAACTCTACTTTGGTTTTGAACTCGTACTTGCAAGCTTTGATAGTAAGTTTTGCCTGTGCTAGCCACTTCATGACAGCTACATGGTGGCGGGTGTGAGACTCTGCATCCAGTGAGAATATTAGGTTGTCATCGTGTAGTCTAATGCGCAAGAACTCATAAGTTCTCCCAGGTTTGCAGCAATGAACCTCTGAAAACAAGCAGGAGATTACTTTAAACCAAAAGACATGAGCTGAATTGGTAAATGCTTTCTAGGTGTGGAAAGCGGTCAATTACTCCTGATATTCTTTTATACATCTGATTGAAAGCGTTTAGGCGATCCATTTTGCTAAGCACTCTAGACTTCTCCACATAGCAAGTGATCTGTTGCTTCAGAGGGAGTGGATGGGGGTCAGGTACTGTAACATTGGTCAATATTTCCATAGCCAATGCAGGGATGAAGGAAGCCATAAAATTTCTCCACAAATAGAGGAGCACACAGGCGAATATTTTAAGATCTGGCCCTTGGAGAGCATATCGTCAATCCAGACGTCCAATGAGGCCTACTCCCTCAAGGATTGGGGGTAGATGGGATAGATATCTTGACGAGGTCAATGGTCAGCTTATAAGGGGGTGGAAGGCAAGTTTGTAGGGTGTACGACTACCAACCTGAAGATTGCAGGTTTAATTCCCGCCCTTCACAATCAATTGGGGTGCCAGCCAAAGGAAGCTATTGGCAGTTAGTAGTTCTAATAACACGTAAACCTTACCCATGACGTAACCAGAAAAATCCAAGTCCCAATCCAGAGGTGGAAAATCTTTCTTTGATAGAGTTGACCCTGCTCAGGTTTCATGTCATTTCTTTCATTATTTTAATAATGCCTGTCCCCTGGTCGGCTTTCCTCAAATAAATAAAGAATCAATGGTCAGCTTGTACTCAAAGTCAACTTGGTGTGCTCAGGAAGTGGGAGAGCCTTAGAGGGACCAAATATGTCCACATATTTCTTGATAAACCCAAGCAAGATAAGTATGGGATCAGGGGTGGCGGTCAATTATTTAGAGGCTAGGCCATCATTGGGGGAGAGGCACCATATCCTTGGTAGCGCCATGGCGCTTTCATAAAGACAAGGTATGGTAATTGTAACTCCTCCAGGGAACTTTTCATAAATATTGGCGTCTGCAAATTTGATAAGGATGTCAAAGCGTTGCTACCAGCCTACACCTATATTAATGAGGTACAGGAGGTTTATTATCGCATAGAAGTTCACCACAAAGTGTACATCTCCTACAATGAAGAGAACAGGAGACAGTACTCAGTAGCTGGGGATAGTTTGAGACGCCATTCTTTAAAAATGGCCTAACCCTAAGGGCAGGTCTAAGGCTTCCTCAAGCTTTTGGCAGATTTTCAGGATTCTCCCTAAGCAAGGTGGAAGCCTTGTCCTGGGGGAAAATATCAGCTGACAATGATAACCAATAACTATTTATTGATATGCCTAAAATGGTCTCAAAAATCCCAAATTTTTAATCTATATTCAAATCTTCTTCATTTAACTGAGTAAGCTGACCAGGGGATGGACATTACCGAATATACATAAAACTAAGGAAATAACTGACAAATATAAAATTGGGCACCCCAGGGTACTCAAGTTACCCCTGTTGCCAGCGGGACTGCCAGGTAAGGGGGTTTGGTGCACTACTCCAAGGGGGTTTCCCCTGCTATGGAACAGGTGTGAAAGAAAGGGTCTGTGTGGAGAAACCAGAGTGGGAACCATGATTCTATGAGCGCTTTCTGCCTTGGTCTCATATATCCATAGAGCCAGGCTTGGAAGTGCTCCAGTAAGTGGACATGGAATCTGTTAATAACCCCATGAATGGTTGGGACCATGCCCTTGAACGCATCTAATGCAATTGTGTGGATTGTCCACATTGCAATGGGTATTATTAGGGAACGGAGGGTAGATGGGATTGGTGACTTGATTGGAGCGCAAAGATGCTCTTTGATATCGAGAATTCTTGTTCGTTTTGGATCTTAAGCATGCGTGCAACTTCCTGCCATATAGCTTTGGTTGGGGGGCATATTTCTAGGCGGTGATGTAGGGATCCCTCCCCTCCACATACTGCACATGAATTGTGGAGGGAGTTGGAACGGTCCGCCATCCTATAGGTCCTTTTTAAACAGCGCCAGGCGTTTGCTCTTATCCTCGGCTATAGGAGTGGGTGGTGAGTCATTTTCCACATTGGCTTCTGTGTGGTTAAATCATAGGGAATGTCCAACATATCTAGGTATTTTATTCTAGCTATGCTTGGGGTTGTTGTGAGCATATCTCTCTGGGGGTGGTTTTCTGGGTATTTTAATTTGAATTGGGGGCTGGGTCGTCCCCTTCCCTGTATAGTACCCATGTTCTCTATGGTCCATCCCATATGGCAGATAGTTCGGAGGATATGTTTGAAATGAGGGAGGTTCCTGCGGACCATTGTAGTAGGGTGCTTGGCAAGGTATGAAAGTAGTCTGGGTGGACTATGTGGGTTTGTTAATTAGAGCGCCTGTGCAAAGTTAGTCCTTGCTGCTCTGGACCAAGGTTGTTGCGGGAGGTCTGGAGCAAGGATTTCCTTTATCCAGGTACCTAGGATGTGATTGGCGTGGCTCTCAAAATCTATTAGTCCCATGCCTTCGCTTGAGCGTGGGCCAGATAGTGTTTCCATCCGTATAGGAGGGTGAGAGCCAGACCACAGCCAGCCCTTGATAAGCGCGCGAATTGAGGTTATAAAGGTAGGTGAGAAGGCTATCGCTTGGGCCTGGTACCACAGTATTGGGAGGATGAGCGAGTTAGCAACTGTAACTCGTCCTGTTAGTCCTGGGGTTCTTCCCTTGAGGGAGGCGACGCGTTTAAATACCCGTTGTAACAGGTTACTTTCCATTGTCTCATTGGCATATCCCCCTGATTCTAGCCAGAATTTAAAGTGTCAGACAGGAGTGGTGGTGGGAGGTGTTGCAAAGGGTAAAATGATTGGGTTTTTTCTTCGTGTGTTGGTATGAGGTTCTGATATTGTGGCCCAATTGTTTTTTTATTTGCCTAAGAGGATGATTTCTGTCTTCCTTTTGTTGAGAGATGCATTGCTCACCTTGGAGTATTCCTCTAGAGTGCGTTCCAGCTGTTGGGCATCTTCATTGTTTGCTATACCTGCTACGCAGTCATCTGCAAAGGCCAGTATCTTGACTGTTGGTTGTCCTTGTGCGGTTATCCCCATGAGACGTGAGTCAGTTACTCGGAGGAGTGGGTCAAAGCTGAAATTGTATAGCAGTGGGCTGATGAGATCCCCTTGTTTGAGCCCTCCGTGTGGTTTGATCTTGTTTGTAAGGAATTCAGGGCCGCATACAGCCATGGTTGCAGATTCTGTTAGGAGCATCGCCCATTTTATGAATCTTGGTGGGAGTTTGAAGTCATGTAGACATTCTTTTAGGTATGGCCAGCTTACACGGTAATACGCCTTTTCCTGATCCAAGAAGACCAGAGCACCAGTTGCTTTGGATTGGCAAATGTTTGCAACAGGGTGATGTTGTTCCAGATTGAACGCCCTAGTATAAACCTAAACTGGTTGGGTTATAGGACGTCAGATGCAATTGCGCCTAATCTAGCTGCTAAAATTTTTGTTAGAATTTTTGTGTCAGTGTTGGAGAGTGCAATTGGGAGCCAGTTGGCCAGGTCTATTTTCAAATCTACAATATTAATATCAAATTTGGGGTATTGCTTGACTCACTCAAAATTCTTTAATCAACCCTTTATTTTTGATATCTCTTGTTTATCTAATCTTGATAACATTTTTAAACCCGCTCATTCATTCAACCAAGGCCTTACTATTCAAAGAGCTCAGGAGTCTGCCACTTAGATCAAAGGAAACTGTGAGCGCCAAAATCCTTCACTTCCGCTGCACCGTCTAAGTAATCTCTTTACCCAACTCAATCCCTTTTTCTCTCCCTAAATCTGCACATAATTCCATCAGCTGTAGCTATGAAAGCATTACTAAGAGATTAGGAAGATCAGCTGATTTTACAGATGGGACGGGATAGTAAATTCACTTTAAAATCTGGAATCACACATATCAAATTCCCAGTAAGTCTGAATCCCCTTCTAGTTTTGGAGTATTATAAATAGTAGTGATTCTCTCAAATAAAGTTTTTTCAGCCGAATTTGATAATTAACTTATATCTATTTAAGTACTTTTTTTAATGGAAAAAGTCTCATCCAGCACCATAAACTTCAAGCCTAACTTCAATTCCTCAAGCTGCCAGTGATCTCACCTGGCTTCCTGATACATATGAAGTTTTCAGTAGAACCAGTGTCTATCAAGGTGAGAGATTAAAAGTCCTTTCCAGAGGAGGAGAACGTGTCCATGAATCAGAAGTACGCAGATGAAAATTTATTAGCTGAGGATCTAAATGAATTAAGATGGCTCCAAGCCCAGTAGGGATGAGCGGTTTAAGTGTCCCAGAGGATTTAATGAAGTATGACTTAACATTTCCAGTGAGTTGCTGTAAGAATTTACTTAGGATTGATTATCGACCATCAACCCTGTAACCTTTTTACTGACCAGGTTTGATTTCATCATGCACTTCGTCGCGTTGTGTAAAATGCATTAATCAATAATAGTATGGAGACTATTATCCATAGTTCATATTGAACTATTATTTGGCCCAACGCTCAGCCAGTATTTCCAATTAAATACTTTGTAAGTTGTATTCATAGGGATTCGTTTCCTATACTCTTTTCCACCTGATCTTTGTTAAGATACCCTGGTGACAGTCTCTCTCGTTCCAAAGCACAGTTGGCAGCTATCCCTGATTGTGTTTCCTTTGTCTCTAGATTGCCTCTCAGATCTTTACTCTTCTCTCTGAGAGTCTTCCAATTATTGCCTTCTGCAATAATATCTTTGAGATAGAATGACACAATAGAAGCTGATAGTCTATGTATACACCAAATTGAAAATATTACTGCAAAAGTACTTGTTATTTTCATACTAGAGTTTTTTAAGATTTTTATTATATAAATTCTAGGGAATTATATAGTAGGTATTTGGCTGTCTAACCCTCAGTTGACACCTCTTTGATGAAATGGCAGCCATTGCCATTGAATCACCCATCCTCATCTCAGCAGCAATGGTATTCCCCATCCTGGATAGGATTCTATCGTTGGACATCCTCAAGACCTCAAGCGGAATGAGTCAGAAAATGTGTCCCTAACGTTTTCCTCTTGATCCAAGTGAACCAACCATAATTGGCTAGCGACCTGCTTAGGTGATGGGACGTATTACCCATTATGGCAGGTCACTTCACCAACTGATTGATTCTCTAGTTAAAGGTGGCATCACTCGCCTTGCAACTCACTATTCATTCCCAATCAGTTGGTGATGAAACCTGACCAATCCTAATTGGTACACCTGATAGTTAATCACTATCAGATGCCCCTATTTTGTTGGCCACTCTGCCCGATGAGATCTTAGGTATTCATCCAGATTGATCCCCAATGGATACGACCAGGTGAATATCCCAAAATCCCCTGAACGTAGTTCCTCCAAAACTTGGGCCAACAGATTTCTGATTCACTTTACTTTAGAGAATTTTCCCCTTGTGACACCAGGTAATCTAGCAGGCTGAATATGGGCAAAAATCCCAAAACATCCCCCTTCTTGCCTAGATGTCCAGTGAGAGAAGGACCAGGGCATGAGAACACCACTTCAGACACTTGGTCAAATACTTTAATGGTTCAAGCGGAGTACACTTGCTAATACTCAACACTGCTCTGGATGACCTTCAGCATATGGCATCCTTCCTCTTCCTCCTCGATACTGCCTTCTCAGAGAGCAGTCCCTACGACCTTCTGTCATGCTGGGCTGATTAATTTACTCGTGACAATATTAGTCCTAGGATCCAGTTTTCCCCCATCAGGGTATATGACCTTCTGTCATATTCAGGATTCTTGGTCCGGCATCCTTGAATTCCTGATTCTCTCCTCATCCTAGACAAGAGACTCTTGCCATCAATATTTGTTTTGTGGCTTAATTAAGAATACATATTTTTTATTCGCCATTGTCATTTTGCTCATAACCTCTTGGCTGTAAGTCATTCCTAATTCTTCCCTTGGATAGCTTATCTCATTAATTTTGAGATTAATTTTCCCAAAATTGGAGCCTAATGGATTATAGAGTGCATAATGTCAACTTCTATATAAGTCTGACATCCCCTTCTCATCCAGCTCATATGTCAAATTCCGAATCTCACTACCAGCAGCTCCTCAATAGTCTGTCTGATCCAGACCTCCGTCTCTTCCAGCAGAAGAGTTGGGATGCTCAACGGAACCTCTTTTATGGTCCTTCTAGGACTCATACGCCTAGCCTGGCGCAAGTGGCTAGTCCTTCCATTGAATTACCAGAAACGGTAACTAATCCCTCTGAACCCAGGCTGGCCATCATTTCAAACAACTCTCAGCCGACTCTTCCTCTACAGTTGATTCCAGAGTTGGACTTCAAAACCCTCCTGGACTCAGCTCCTTTCATTGATGCTCTGAACATCATCGTAGATGCTCTGGAGATTATGCTGGTTGCTCTGGATCATTGTTTCTGGCCGGGTCAGACCTACTCCCTGAGTTCCTCTTCTGACTCGATCAATTTTACAATCCCACTGTACTGGTTTCTGAGCTCTCAATCGTTAACAACATACACTTCAAGATCCCCTATGTTGAACTCTGTACTAAAGTCACTTATGCTTTAAAATTAGCACTAAATCCCTCTGATCTTGACAAACCTTTGGATCAGGATACTGCCGCTTATGCTCTTCGCTTTGCTGGCCAAGTTATTTAAAGTTGGTCTATGAAGCTTCCAGCCTCTCTTTTCTCTTTCTGCTAAGCATCACTTTTCAAAAATCAATTCAGCCTTGAAATTTAGCTCCAATAAAGAGGTTTAAGAAAACTATAAGAAAATATGGTGGGAAACCCCGCAAAAGAACCCGCGGGCTCGGCCAAACGAGCTAGCACCACCCCAAACAAAGCAACCCCCGGTTACCCACCTCAGGGTCAGATAGAATCACCCGCTCTCAAGCGGCGGCCGTGAAAGCAGGCACCACCCCCCAACCTGGAGCTACTTCAACTAGCGCCAGTTCACCTGATCGCACTTCTGCAACCTGCACGCCCAACAGCTCTGCGTGCGCTACCTCCCACCAACCCGCTGGACTCCTCCAACCAAGGAGGCCATCACCCACGCTGTTTTAATGGCGTCTGCATAATTGAATGCAACTCAGCCCATACAGGCATTCAGCTCCCCCATTGTGTCAGCTAATTTAGCCCCATCTACTATTGCTGACGCCATGTTCCTGGCTCCCCCCATGAGGGGCGATACCCAGCTACCTGGCCCCCAAACCCTCGGATGTAAGGTTGGATTAGCCGCACATTCTGGTTCACTAAGCACCAAATTGGGACAATCTACTCTTCCCAATGGGGATTTGAATGGTTCAGATTTCGGAACTTCACACCAGTTCCAATCTCACCTGTCCCATTTAAACCCCGTAATTGGCACTACTCAAGTTGGCACATTATCTCCATATTCTGAAAACGAAAAATTCACCAATCAGCCAGTGAGTTTTGCCCATGAAATCACAGCAAATACTCGGCTGAACTTACCCAAATAGATTGGGATGGTGATGAAACATCGCCCTCCTCCCAATTAGCTGGAGTTAATTCCAATCTGGATGGCCTCCCCAATTTAGCGAGGCCCAACAATCCGCCCCTCAATTCAATATGCCGCCAGCAACTGCTCAAACATTCCAGCAACAGGGGAACTCCGCAAACTTGTCCAGACCACGAGCTCGTATTCAACCCGCAATTGCAGCCCAAAGCAAACACAAACATACCAAAGGAGCCACTGGGGCGTGGCAAAAACCTCTGGCACCAACGCTACTCAAAGCTGATCCCCATGAAGTGGAGTTTATTGCTGATGTTAAAAAGAAATGGGCCGAAATTAGAGCGCAAAAAGCTCTACCTCGCTCAACCCTCTCCCACGCGATTCACCTTTATCATGGGCATAACCCTGTTTAATTCTATACGGAGGATTACTTCTCATACTTTGCAACGATCGCAGACACATTCCCAATTAACACCACCATCCATGAATCAGTGGAGGGCCACTACATCGATGTGGGCTTCACTGAAGCTGCCCTTGCTGACCATGCTGCCACCCTCCAGGTCATTAATCCGCGTGGATCTCTTCGCATCTCCCGCACATGCTCTCACCTGGAATAAATTTCATGGGTTACTTTTTCCAACATACCAACGACTGTTGATCCTGAGTCTCTCAAAAATGGCGCTCCATCGTGGTTTAATGGAGTTTGGGTCTGTTCTTTCAGTGGACTTTAACGTCCCCTCTTACTATGCTCCCACCCAAAGAGCTCGCACTGATAGGGCGTCATTCATCCCCTCCCCCACTGTATCCCGCAACATTGAGGTTATTCCTCGTGTGGCGGTAGTTGGGGAATGCCCTGAGATCTTTTTGTTGACCCTGATCAGGCGCGCCCCCGGTGTTCATGGTGTAACGCCCTTGGACACATGTATAGTGGCTGCACAGCTCGAATACAAGCCCTCTTAGCCACCACCCAGGGGCCTAAACCAGGCCAAAAACGATCCCACGTGGCCGCAGCTGAAATTCCACAACTCACACAATGGGTTCCCATTCAAGACCTGTCCCCTGAGGCCTTACGCCTAGCAGTTGAAACAGCTAACCCCACTATTGGTACGGGATACCTTCGCGCTCATGCTCCCCTTCCAGTGGGCACCCCCTCCAATCTCCCAGAGTCAACTCCCTCTCTCAACAAGCGCAAGGCATCTCCCACAGGGCGCCCCTCGTCAGCCACCCCCATTCAGGGCTCCGCGGCACCCCCACCAACTTCCACCAGCGATTTATCGCATCAACCCTCAGCTCCCAATGGAGCTATGCCCTCCAGCATGGACTGGCAACCCGCGGCCTGCGGTAGAAGTGCCACCTCAAAGAGTCCTACCCCAACCCCACAGTCCATTTCGCGCGGCTCCTTTGCAGTGTTGGAGGAAGTGAATATGGAATCAGACTCATCAAATGGTGACACCGCGGAGGTCGCCGTTGAGCACCCTCAGGTCCTTCCCATGCAACGGAGCGGGGGCAGCATCCTAGACTGGCTCTCTGAGTCCTCCGCCCCCACCTTCTCCTTCCCCTCAGAACCCTCGACGCTCCTCACGGATTGCAGCTAATAGTCAAGCTAAAGGACTTAAGACTAGCCGCCTCACAGCAGCAGGTTTAAGCGCTGGCAACCCTCCAGGACATGGAGGGGAACAGCTATGAGTCCCCACGGCAGCACCCTGGCCCTACAATCCATCAACGCAGATGGGTTGCAGGACTTTAAGCGGAGAGCCTGCCTCCTCCGCAACTTCAGGTCAGCACAAATTGACATCGCTGCTGTCCAGGAGCCCCATATCCTCCCCCATGAACAATCTGCATGGAATGAACAGTTTGGAGGCAACTCCTTCTGGACAAACCATGCCGCCCTTATTGTTTTGAATCCCTGGGTTAAAACCCATTCTTTTTCACAATATCTAGGTGACCGCCTCATACTGGCCAAACTCACCACTCCTGACTTCTCTTTCTTCGCTGCAAGCATCTACCTGCCTAATGCAGGTCAGGAGCAAAACCGGCTCTTGGAAGAGCTCGTCCAACTCAATCTCCCACGGACTACAGTCCTCTTGGGAGATTTCAACACAACTATAAGTCGCGTCCATGACTCTTACCCCCCTGCAGCAAAGAAACGCCCTGGATCAAGTCGCCTCCAGGATTTCCTTCGCCTGAGTGGCTTTATGGATGCGCTTCCACCCTCCGCGTCTGGCCTAGGTTGCATGACTAGGATCTAGTATGATGGAGGAGCTTTCCAGTCAGCGTCACGCATAGATATGGCACTGATTGACCCCCTGCTAATTGGCCGCGTCTCCTCTCCCATCTCTCATGACAACCATCTTAGTGATCACAGGTCACTCACCGTTGTCCTCACCACCACGCTTAGACTGTCGCGTAGGCTCTGACCTAGGGTTGCCCCATCTCTTCTCAACAACCCCTTCAATAAGGAGAAGCTGTCTATGACCATCCGGGAGACTCTCACCTCCCCCACCCCACCTGCTTGACCACAAGGCTATATGGGCGGTGACCAAGGAGGGCATCACCCGCGTTGCTTACAACTGTGCCAAAGCCCTAATGACCACAGCTCGCGCCAGAGTAAAAAGGGCGGAAGCCAGAATCAAACATCTGGAGCGAAACTGCCAGCCTTCGTCCTCTCCCAGTTGGTTGGAAGACTGGGAAGCGGCGCAGGAAGCACTCCGCTTGGAGCTCACACTGTAGGAAGAACGGGCAGCAAACTTTACAACATCTCGTTACTATGCTCAATGGGAACGCCCCACCCGCTTCTTCTTTCAGAAACAGAAATCCCAGTCAACAGCGCAGGATATTACTGCACTGAAGATTGGCACTACAACCACTTCAGATAAGGAGGAAATCACTCAGGAACTACACCGCTTCTACTCCAGCCTCTTCCATGCCACCCAGGTGGACCCATCGGACATCCAAGACTTCCTGTGGCGGGCTCCAGAGCCGCCCAATAACCCACGGGCTGATGAGGCTCTTCTATCGCCTATTTCCATCCAGGAGGTGATGAAAGCCAGTCTGAAATCCCCACGGCTTAAAGCCCCAGGCCCAGACGGAATACCCTTTGAGGTGTACCTTCTGGAACCTGCGGTGATAGCCAGAACCCTCCGCGACCTCTTCGCTGCACTCTTGGTGAATGACGAGGTCCTCCCCAACTCCAGAGGCTCAATCACGACCCTCATTAACAAGAAGTCAGACTGTGAGAACCTGGCGAATTGGCGCCCCATAGCGTTGATCAACACAAACCACAAGCTCTTCACAAATCTTTTGGCCAACCGCACACCAAATGGGTGTCAACTCGCGTCTCCCCATACCAGCACGGTTTTATTTCGGGGAGGTCGTTATGGGACAACTATAATGACCTTCACGTGACTTTGACTGCTAACTCTCATAAAATGAATGGCTTTGTGGCTCTCCTGGATATGGAGAAAGCATATGATCGGGTGGCCTGGAAGTATATTGATGCTTCCCTGGCCCTCTTCCATCTCCCCCGCAGCTAGGCTCTGGATATCAGCGCTCTATGACCAGCTCCACACCAGAGTCCTGGCGCCAATGGGCTTTACAGTGGCAGTACCAGTTGGACAAGGTCTCCGGCAAGGGGACCCCCTAAGCCCTATCCTTTTTAACATATCCCTCGACCCCCTCTTGGCCTCCTTACAGGACAAGTTAACAGGGATTCTGGTCCCAGGTAAAGCCCCCACCCGCACCATGGCATTTGCAGATGACACCGCCATTGCATTTGGCTGCCCTGGGGATGTTGCCCTCGCTGCTGTGACCATTGAGAGGTACACCAAGGCGTCCAACGCCATGGTCAACACCTCCAAGACAACAGTTGTACAGGTCGGCTCCCCCACCTTCCCCCACCATTTGGTATTGAACCTGTGCGCGGTACCTTCCGTCACCTGGGCGTTCTTACCAACCAACAAGGAGTTGCGCTAAAAGACAATGAGGACTTGCTCCTCACAGCAGTTAACTCCAGGATTGCCAGCTGGAACCGGTGGCACATCACCCCCAGGGTCGAGCTCTGATGGCCAATGTGTTCCTCCTCTCCAAAGTCTGGTTCCTAGCGTACGTCTGCCCATTCACAGATGCCTTTTATACGCGGCTCAATGTACTCCTCCGCTGTTGGATCTGGGGCTCAAAACATCCACCAATGGCCCTCTCAGTCATTGCCTGACCCTGCAATGAAGGGGTCTAGGGCTTCTGGACACGCGATCCCACGCCACCACAATCTTCCTGAAGTTCCTATGGCTGATTGTCTGCTGGGACGCGACCCCATGCCCCAATGGGCGCCCGCCCTCCGCCAGTCAGTGTCAGCAGCTCTGGGTCTTCCTAGAGCATCTCTGACCTCATTAGGGGAGTGGCTCACAAACCACCCAGGCCATCGCCTGAAACCATCCTCATCCCCCTACTGGAACCAGGCTCTCCTTGCCCTGAAACGAGTAGGCGCGCGGATCCACCATGCCTTCCCGTACATAAGGGATGGCCATGGCCTCAGCCCCCATCGCCATGCAATTGTGCACAATGGACAAGTTGTCACAACTCGCCTCAACTCCCAAGATCGTTCTCCCATCCGCCCAAGACTCCTTGAGCTCCTCCCTCCCTCTGTGAGATTTGACTTTAAGGAATTGTGGAAGGACGTCTATCACCCCATCCTGTCAGCAAAGGTGTTCAACACCTTATGGAGGGTGCTCTATTTCATACAGGACAGGGGATCGGACTGGCCCTACTTTCCAGCACCAAAGCTGCCCCCACTGTGCGGAGCCTATTGACTCCCACCTCCATCGTTTCTTCACCTGTCCAGGTGTCGCCGCATTTTGGCCAAAGGCCCGCGCGCTCCTCCATTCTCAGCCATGTTCTGGACACCCTGTGCAAGACCTCATGTTCGAGCAGACGTTGCCTGGTTGCCACCAACCCCTCCATGTCCTCACCTATGCCACAGCCATCTGGACCATCCATAACTCCTTCCTTCGTGCTGCCTTTGACCAGTAGGTGTGGACCCTTCCACATATGATCACCCACTTTCAGGTACATTTTTTAGATGGCCCTGAAGGTCTGCACTATGTTGCCAACCCTCCCCGCTCAGTTGTCACTGCAGCACGGCTCTGGCGCGCAAACCCCCTCCCTTTCTCGATGCCTCCTCCCTCCCCTTCCCTCGCCTCAGGCTCTTAGGAGCTCAGGCATAATTTAATAAACATCGATGAATCCCTCCCTCAGGTTGGGACCATCTAGTACTAAAAAAAAGCTTCCAGCCTCGCCTGGTTACCACCAGTCATTCAGCTTTAGTATCCATGAAGCCCGTAGTCACTGCTTGCAGAATGCAATCCGCTCTCTGCATAACTATCTTTTTTCCAGAGCTTCCCATCAGTATCTTCCACTGATGGCATTTTTAGGGGTCATGATTCAGCAACCCCCATTGAGTATTCCTTCTTTGTTGCCAGCCCACATGTCCAGTGTCCTTGATGAAGCCCATTGGCAGGTGCTCAGGACAAATCTTCTGGCTCCAGTGCCATATCAGGACTACCTGGTTATTCATTGATTGCCTCTTTTCTTTATTGCTTCTTTCCTCCCCGCTCCTTGGTTTTACAATTGGCATCTTTCAACATTTCAATTTCCCTTCCCCTATTCACTCTTTCTCAGGGCTTGGCGTCCGCTCAATGAACTTGGTTTCATGTAGGTCTCGCCCTTACGAGCGTCCAATTGCATATCAATTTTTTTAGTACTAGATGGTCCCAACCCGAGGGGGTGCATATCAATTTTATTGGGCTGTTTCTTCCTACTGCGATCCATCCTCCCTCCCCCAAGAGGCGACATATGCGGAATCATCCCAGTTTTGAGGATGACCAATAAAAATAAAAATTTAAAAATATATTGGCTTTTTTTCTATACATTTTCAAAATCTCTTTTTTTATTTTTATTTTTATTCTCTCTCTTTTTTCTTATGGGACTTGCCCTTGTTTCGGTTCAGAGGTCCTTCTTTTATCCCCAAACTGGGTCCTGAGCACTTAAACCTACCAGTTTTCCATGGTTCAGAGGTCCTTTTTTTGGACTTGACCTAATCATCAGGACATGACCAACTTAATGGTTCATTAGTCCTTTGGGAACTCTTTTATTTTTTCCTCGATCCACCGCTTTAGATACTTAGCATGGACTCAATTTACAACTCTTCCATCCAAGAGATTCTTGATGGTGTAAGCATCAGTCGCCATCTTAATAATTACTTTGAACGGACCCAACCACAATGCATCTAATTTGTTTCTTCATCCAAAACCATGCTTATTGCAATAGGCGACTCTTTCCCCTATTTTGATTTTCTTCTAAGGCCAGTCAGTTTTTGTCATCTGTCAATTTCGCTCATATCCTTTTCTTCAAGGTTGAATCAAATGCTTGAAATTACATATTAATCAGGATACTCATCAGTCAGTTCATGTATTTCTCAGTACTCATTCCAGATGTAGGTTTCACCACCAAATATAAAATTTGCGGCAACGCGGCCTTTCTTCCATATAATAATTCAAACGGCATCTTTCCAGTCGCTGTATGATGACTAAAGTTGTAGACAAACATCACTAAACTCAAGTACATTCCCTACGTGGAAATTCTCCCTGTGAGTAGCTTCCTAAGCGTCGTGGCCAGCATCCCATTAACCCGTTCTACCAGTCCATTCATCTCCAGCCAGTATGGTACTGACACAACTCATTGGATCCCCATTATTTCATTTAACTTTGGGATCACATGAGACGTGAAGTTGGTCCCATTGTTACTCAGCAGGACTTGCAGACATCCATGCCAGTATACTACTTGATCCAGGATGAATCTTGCAGTACTGGTAGCGTCTACTCTGGTAAGGCCTTTATTTCAACCATCACATCAGATGGTTGATGGTAACTATGATGTACTTGAAACCCCCCATGCTCAACGTCAGCAGTCCTATCATGTCAATGGACACCGTGTGCCAGGCGAATCCAGGGCGGACAAGTTGGTATCCAGTTGTATTCTTGTGTGGTTTGTGCAGCTGGCACTCCATGCAACAAGTCGGATGATCCATGACATCATAGTTGATCGATTTACAGTAATAATACTGGTGAATATGGTTGGTTGTTTTCCTCAGGCCTCTGTGCCTGACAACCTTGTGAGCTGCTTGTACTATTGCTGCTCTTTCCGATGGTTTTGGGAATAATAGCTGCTTCCCATTGATCATCATAAATACTTGTCCATCCATAGTCTCAGTGTTTTCCATCACTTTTCGAAGTGCACCTTGGATTTCTTGGAGCTCATTCCTGATTCTTCCTTTGACCATTCTCTAGAATAGCTCATCCACCTGCGAGTATAGCAACCGGACCATTGTCAACTGCAATAATCCATCCGCGTTCTGGTGAGAAGCCCCCGCTCAGTGGAATATCTCATAATCTTAAGCCTGAAGCCTAAGTGCCCTCAGGCAAGTCGTCCTTCCGGTTCCCTTAGATTGTGCAGCCAACGCAGCAAAGAGTGGTCCGTCACCACCTTAAAGTGCATTCCATGGACATACACCTGAAACTGCTTACATGCATAAATGACTTCAAGGCATTCACGCTCAGTCACAGTGTAGTTCCTCTGCATGACTGAGAGTGTCCGGCTCACATACACCACCAGATGCTTATCCCCAAGTTTGTCTACTTGGCTCAGTATGGCACCAATTGCCATCAATGAAGTATTGGTTTGAATAATGAACTCCAGAGCGAAATTAAGATATTTCAGAATTGGAAAATCTATCAAATACCAGCATAACTCATCAAAGGAGTCCTGGTCCTCTTCATTCCATAAAAATCCTTTTTTCAGATTCTTTCAATAAATGAAAGAAAGGATTGGCTATTTTGACGAAGTCCCAAATAAATCTTCTATAGTATCTGACCATCCCAAGGAATACTTGGATGTCTCAGACACTTTTTGGTACAGCCATATGCTCTATAGCTGCTATCTTCTGGGTTTGCGGCTGCAATCCACTTGAGCTGATCACAAATCCCAGGTATTCTAACTCTTTCTTAAAGAAGTGGCGCTTCCTTGGCTTGATATTCAGGTTAGCCGCGGACAGTCGCTTAAAAACTTCTTCCAAGTGGTGCAAGTGATCAGTAAATGTTCTACTGAACTCATTGATATTGTCCAGATATATCAGGATGCACGACAACTTCAATTCACTTAGTATCGCGTCCATGGCCCTCTGGAACGTCGCAGGCGCATTGCAAAGACCCTGGGGCATCCTCGTCAGTTGATATAGCCCCTGCGCGGTAATGAACACATTTTTCTTGGTCTTCTTCTGGAAAGTCGATCTGCCAGTATCCCAAGATCAGATCCATTGCTTATAAATACTTCGCTTCTCCTAAACAATCCAGCGCATCATCAATCCTCAGTAGGGGATACAAATACTTCTTCATAATTTTGTTCATCCTCTGGAAGTCAATCACCACCCAGTTTGATCAATCCTTCTTCTTCATGTCCAGAATTGGACTCGCCCAGGGACTTGACGACGGAAATAGAAGCCCATGCTTCACTATTTTGCTGATCTCATCCTCCAACACCGCTTTGGCGGTTTTTGATCTTCGAATCAGTCTCATCCTTATCAGTAGATTTTCCCCAGTGTGGACCTTGTAAATTATGTCTCATGCGCATCCCAAATCGTGGTCATCCTGAGCAAACACTTCCCAATATTTCTCAAATAGTTCAAGAACCTCCTCCTGCTGGCCTTCCAGAAGATCAGTGAGCTGCTCCTGATCAACCAATAGTTTGATGCTTTTGGCTACCCGGCTGGTAATCCCATTTCATTGAGAGATCAAAAATTGTGGAATCATCTCAATTTGGCCATTGAGATCAAATGAATAGATGCGATGATCTGATTCCTCTTGATCTTCATCAGTTTTCGCTCAAATTTGCCAGGAGAACTCATATTTCTCCATGGCCTGGCATTATTATCCAGGGAGCCACCCATGGCTCCACTCTGGACTTCTTCTTGGGGCTTCCGACCTCCCCATACAACAGCTCTGGAATCTCCAAAGTCAACCCTGTGTCAACTATTATCTGTGATCCGGCCAGTATACTCCTCTCTTTCTTGATCCTTAATGGAATTCCCCAGTTTTCTAGGATTTCTGCCGGCATCTCACATCGCTTCCTACTAACTAATTGGTATTAAATTGGTACAATGCCATCATTGTATATCAGATTAATGAAGTTGTTTCTCTGATTCAATGGAGCTTCACCATCCTTCTGGTATATCAATGGTAACGTCTGACCCAGGATGGTCAATGTATTATCCTCAAAGTTACATTTAACTCTGTACTTCAGTAGAAATTCCTTTCTGATCAGGATATCATAGTTTTGGTTCGCCAAAACTATTGCTGGCTCAGATACCACCGATGACCTGAATTGTAGTGGCAGCGCAAATTATTCTCCACAGGAAACAAGGGTGTTCAGCCCAGCTGTCCCGTATTCTCTCTCTTGTGCTCCAAGTCTGGCGAGATCTTCATCCTATTTACCAGCTTGGTCAAGACAATATTGATGGGCGCTCTGCTGTTGACAATCGCCCTCACCCTCACTCGATTCACTTGTATATCTATATATTTACATTCAGAGTATTGTAATATAGTATTTACTGAGTGAATGGCAGCATTATTAGCCAAATCTAGGGTGTGAATAATTTGAGCCAATAATTCAGGAAATGATTCCCTTATCGCTCTGAGGGGGATAGACAGATTGGCCTCATCTAAACGGACGTCTGATAACTCATCAGGATTCTCAGCAGTTTAAATCTTCTCTGCCAGTTGTCAGGCGTATGGCCGGGAAACTTCCTGAATTATCTCAGGGTTGATCTTCTTCTCCCCAGCTCTGGTCACGGCATTCACATCCATATTGACCAATTGGTATAGCTGATCCTGCTCATTGTCTACGAACAGATTTCTAATATCTATTTCTTTATTCATAATATCAGGAGGAACAGGTTTCTCCGCCGCACAAGACTGTTCCTTGTTTAGGAAGAGGGCCCTTTTCCCAAATCCTTGGCAGCTGCTGTCTCCTTATCCTAGACCAAGTTAATCTGATCCTTTGGCTTTTTTCAGTGTATGGCGAAATGCCCTTTCCTGCCACACTGATAGCAGACCTTCTCTTTCTTTCTTAACTGTCTGAATTCTTTAGGCTTATTTCCTGGCACAGTTCAGTTGGTAGCCTCCTTTGCTTTTTCATTTCCCTTCGTGGGATTCAGAATTTTTACCAGATTTGACTTGAAGCTTCTATTTGGGGCATCAAACGTCACTCCCAAAATCTCTAGGTTGTCTACCATTTGCGAGGTAGTTATCTCCATGCAAACATGGAAGACATCATTTGACGAAAATCGTGATAGGGCTGAAGGGCCGCTTGCAAAGCAATTCTAGCATCAAAGTCGTCCAATACTTTTGCTCCAGCCAGGATCAGCAACTCCTTGTAAAATCGATCTGCGAAGCTAGCAAGAGACTTGTCTTTATGGAATTTAATTCCTATAAATTCTTGTTTGCGTTTTGACATGTGGGTTGGACTCCTGAACTCCTTCATGATGGCCGCCTTTGCCACTGCATATGACCAGCTATCCCCCTACAGGTGAGGTAACACTAGGTTTTGACAGTCAGTGTCCAGGAAGTTCATGACTGTCAACGCCTTTTGACAATCCCCGTAGCCATTCATAGTCATGTCAAACAGACTGAAAAACGCTGGGGCATTATCCTGATGGAATGTTGGCAGTTTTGGCGTTGCTCTAAATTCCTCTGAGTCATTTTAGGCTGATTCTCTCGGTTTGGCTATTTGGCTAACTTGTGGAGTAACTTCAGGCATCATCTCCAAAATGGCATTAAAGGCGGGTGGCATATTTCTTGGGGTATTCAACTTCCCAAGTATTGTGTGAGGACTTTTCTATTTAACATCGCTGGCCATATCGGGCCTACAAGCACATTGGTGAGCTTTCAGTTCCTCCACTTCTTTCATCAACTTCTCAATATCCACACCAAACTTTCTTAAATGAATGCAATCCGCTTCTCACTCCCTTTTCAGGAATAGACCTCTTAAATGAGGTCCCCTTCTTTCTTCTTTAATGAGTTTACTTTGCCAAGTAACTTGTTCCTGAAGTTGGCTACTTTTACTACTCCTTCCTCCACCTTGGCGACTCATTCTTCCAAGGCTGCAAACTTCCAATGTTCTACTGAGTTTAAGGCATTCTGATTCACAGTGGCGATCTCAGTCCACAGCTTGCATATTTCTTCTTTATATGACATTATAATAGATTCTTTACTCAACTACCCCTGTAATGAGCACCAACTTGTAAAAATTGACTTAGGACTAATTATCGGCCATCAACCCAGTAATCTTTTTACTGCACAGGTTCAATTTCCTCTTGCACTTTGTCGCGTTGTATAGAATGTATTAATCAATAATAGTATAGAGACTATTATCCATAGTTGAGATTTACTATTATTTAGCCCAACGCTCGGCCAGTATTTCTGATTAAATACTTTGTAAGGCATACTTGTAAGGGATTCATTCTCTATACTCTTGTCCACCTGATCTTTGTTAATATACCCCGGTGACAGTCACTCTTAGCACAATACACAGTCGGCAGCTATCCCTGATTGTGGTTCCTTTGTCTCTAGATCACCTCTCAGATCTTTACTCTTCTCTCTGAGAGTCTTCCAATTATTGCCTTCTGCAATAATATCTTTGAGATAGAATGACACAATAGAAGCTGATAGTCTATGTATACACCAAATTGATAATATTACTGTAAAAGTAATTTTTATCTTCAAATTAGAGTTTTCTAAGTTTTTTACTATAGTAAATCCTAGGGAATTATATAGTAGGGGATTCGGTTGACTAAACCTTTGTTGAAACCTCTTCGATGAAATGGCAGCCGTTGCCATTGAATCACCCTTCCTTGTCTTGGCAGCGATGGTCTTCCTCATCCTGGCTAATATTCCGTCATTGGACATCCTCAAGACCTCAAACGGAAAGAGTTGGAAAACGTGTCCCTAACGTTTTCCTCTTGATCCAAGTGAACCTAACCATAATTAGCTAGCGATCTGCTTAGGTGATGGGACTTATTACCCATTATGGCAGGCCACTTCACCAACTGATCAATTTGCTAGTTGCAGGTGGCATCACTTGCCTCACAACTCGCTATTTAGTCACAATCAGTTGGTGATGAAACCTGACCAATCCCAATCAGTACATCTGATAGTTGACCACTATCAGATGCCCCTATTTTTCAGCCACTCCGCCCAATGAGATCTTAGGTATTCATATGTATTGATCCCTGACAGATATGACCAGGTAAATACCCCAAAATCTCCTGAACGTAGTTCCTCCAAAACTTGGGCCAACCAATTTCTGATTCACTTCGCCTTAGGGAATTTTCCCTAGTGATACCAGGTAATCTCGCAGGCTGGGAATATGGGCAAAAATCTCAACATTTGCCCACAGGATTTGAAAGGAGTGATATAACGTAAAGCTCTATACTCAGCAGGAAGAAAAGCCATGTCACAGGCAACTACGCCAGTAAGGACAGCCAGACTTATGGAAGGGTCAGCCAAAGTGAGCTTTTTTCAATTGTCTTTTTATGGATATAACCGTTTATGGATGGGGTCAGCCAAGGAAAGTGACTCCAATGTGATAGGAAAGAGCTGTTTCATCTGGCCAAAAGAGATGACGGATTGGGGCATGGAGCATATGTTCTAAAATGACAACAGAGGGACTAAGGTTAGAGTAAAGTGAATGCTCTGAATCAAACGAGATAGACTTATTAACTCCCTCTACATTTGGGACAAAAGTGAGGAGTAATCCATAGATAATGGCGGTGCAGGGCCAGTGGTGAGGAGACCCCACCTATGATGGAGATTCCAGTTGCACCTGCTATCGATCTCATTGTCTGTTCTAAACAGTATTTGGTAACACATTTGAGGATATCTAATGTTCAGGTTAGAGGTATCCATGACAGCCAAGTTATCAATGGGATAGGTCACAATGGATATAAAACTTGACAGGAGTAAGGTTTACAAAGAAAGGTTCCCTTAGAGTGCACAACTGAGATGAAGTTGTCAAGTTATAGGGTCTGAATACCAGCGTTACATTGAGTTTGAAGGCACAAATGCCATGGGACATCATGGACGTGAGAATGATGAAATTTCCATATAAGGAGGGAGTAGGATTATCCCATATGCCAATGGCGGCACCAGTATTACACAAGGGCTTGTTGAGGAGGGCCATTCTCACTGTTTAAATGATTCTAGTCTTGAAGCCTTCTATTGGAATAGGAGTAAGTACTGGGCATTAGTGAAGTCTATATTGGGCCAGGTGGAAAATGGAGTTATAATCCTCAAAAGTATTAAGAGGAAATTCGCAGGGTTATGATAAAGGCTTTCAAAGCGGAGATATATTTTAGAAGGGTTCTATTAGTCTCACTTGAGGCGAGTAACTACTAGTGAGCTCCTTCAGAGATCTTACAAAGAAGCAGATGGAAGAGGAAAATTTCAGCCAAGTCCTTTCCTTGGGACTTATGATGAGCCCTAAAAATGGCATCTTGGTATAAATTTTCTTTTTAAAAACCAGGAGGTGGATAGGGCTAAGTGAGTAGTGGCAGGGACTGCACACTGTATGAATTTGTTGAGTGGGGGACCTTGTAACGACTCAGAGCACCCATTTAAGAAGGTAAATACCAAAGCTTGGAGGTAGACAACAGTACTGACCCAGTAAGTAATTTCAAAAAGGCTCACTCAGTGAGAATTTGACTAACTCTAACAAACCAACATGGAAAGAAATCGCGAATAAATTTAAGATTTTCTCAGATAATGTCAAAGAAAATAGAGTACAGGAGGTTGCCGAGTATAACATAATAGGTAAAAGCTGTTATATGAGCTCAAAGTGGCAAGCTGCAAGAAGCAACGTCCTAGGATATCTCTGTTATGTTTCATTTAAATTAATGAGTTAAAACGCATATAAACTAACCCAGATCATCAGGGAAGGAGTCCTTGAGAGCTGAGAAAGGTTAGGTATGGACCATGGCGGATATTGCGAAATAGGAAGTGGTGGACTTAGTGGAATAGTCCATGGTGTAGGTGCTGGGTTTGCACCCAACAGTAGGGCCATACCAGAACTTCAAACATAGGCATCTATCACAATAAGGTTTACCCACAATCTCATAGTTAAAATTTCCTTCAAAGAAGCGGAAGACTTAGGCAGAATATACTCAATTTATCTAAAGTAGCTGAATTTCTGATAAAAGCAAAACCATCCCTCAGCTTTTAGACCAACATAAAGGTGGAGTTTAGCGATAGATAGAACTGATTATAAAAAACTGATCCTAGCTGAATATCTTTCACTTTTCAACGAGACCAAAATTCTCTAAGCTTGGCCAAAATTAGTTTCATCATATTTGGTGTTTTTCGTATTTTTTAAGAAAATTTTCTCCTGATTTTTAGCCATTTTTGAACCATTAGCTTCAGTCTAACTGAAAAGCAAGAGCCCATTTTTTTCAATGACCTTTGAGAAATCACATATGTCTCTCAAGTGTTCTGGCTTTAATTCCAGTGGCTTACATGCTAATATTTAGAAGGGCGGTTTACTATAGGTATAATGTCATTAGCTGTGACTGGCTTTATTACCATATACAAAGGAGTCACAATAATGATAACTGTAGGAATCCAACTTATGGGTGCTCGCTGTTTCTTACGCCTCTGGATCCCACAAAAGTTTGATAAAATTTAAGAAATAAACACTAATAAAACTTGGGTTTTATGGGTTTTTATTGGCAGCGCGGGGTAAGGAAAAGTGATCCACTTGACATCTGACTGTTCAGTATTTAAACTGTTTTGAGGGTGAGGCGAATTCAAGGATAGGCTTAAAATAGCTTAGCCTATTTCAAATTAGGAAGTATTGGGGAGCAGCCCATCAAAGCTCAAGATACTTGCTTCATCTTGGCTGAATGATGGCAGGGTTTTTTATTGGCCAAAATGTACCCATGAGGTATTTATTTTATAAACTTCAGCTAATCCCCATTTTAAAAATTTATTGCACCTTGGGGGGCCACACCAAGCCTATAAAAGGGAGTGGTCCCGCGTAGGTGTTTTGAAGGACCTAGTTGTGGTTGTGGAAGTACCTTCTGATTGTCACCCCATGGTCCATCATGAGGTTGGAGTAATCTGACTGCTCAATTTTTATGTTTATTGACCATATAGGATTCAAAATGGTGTTACCCTGATTAACGGGGTTCCACCATGAATTGGCTAGGGTCTTTAAGTCAATATCAGCGTCATCATTATTTAAATTAATCGGAACATCATTGCAAACTTGCAAATGGCTGACATTTCCCTTTTTTGGTGAATTTTGACCCAAAACATTCTTATTTCAACTTGGAGGGCAAATGTCTGACAATAACAAGGACTTGATCCCCGAGGCATTTAACTTCAGTATTGCCAGCTAAAACTGGTGGAACATTATCCTTCATAGATGGGCCCTGATGGCCAATATGTTCTTACTGTCTAAAATATGGTTCCTGGAACATGCCTGCTCCTTCATGGACTCCTTCTACATAATGCTCAACGTGATACTCTGCTGTTAGATCTTAGGCTTAAATCATCTGCCCACAGTTCTTATAACCATCGCTTGACCATTCAGTAAAGAGGCCTTGGTCTACTGGATACAATGTCCAATGCTACGTCATTCAACCTCAAATTCTATGGCTAATTGTCTGCTAAAACATGTTCCCAATTCCCCTATGGGCGCCCGCCCTCCGCCAAGGTGTTTCTAATCTCTGGGACTTGTAAGAAAATCTTTGGCCTACTTAAGAGAGTAGCTCACAAACCATCTAGTCCATAGTTTTAATCCTTCCTTATGCCTTTATTGAACGAGGCCTTCTAGACCTGAAGCAAGGTTGCGTGCAGGTTTACACGCCTTCTCTTATAGAAGAGATGGCCCTCACCTAATCCTCTAGCGCCATATAATAGTGCACAATGGACAGGTTGTTGTGACCCAGCTAAACCCTCTGGAAATACCTGATTTCCACTCAAGACTTCTCAATATCCTTTATCCCACCCTAATAATTGAACTCAATAGGCTTTGGAAGGAAGTCAACCACGCCATTATATCAGAAAAGGAGTCCGACACCTTATGGCATATACTCTATTGTAGAAACAGAACATGGGGTGACAATATCCCTACCTTTCAACACCATAGCGCCCTTTCTGTGTAGAGCTATTAACTCCCACCTTCACCGTCTATTATCTGGTCCAGGTGTCACCACATTTTAGCCCAAAGTCCGCGCACTTCTTCAAACTCAACCATGGTCTGGATACCCAGTAAAAGACCTGAGTTCTGAAAAATCTCTACATGGACGCCACCATCCCCTACAAGTCCTATCCTATGACACGGCTTTCTGGACAATCCACGACTCTTTCCTATACATGATGTTTGACTCACATCATTGGACCTTGAAGCACAAGATCACCTACTTTCAAGTACCTTTTGAAATGGCCCCTAAAGATCTTTACTACGTTGTAACCTCTTTACAGATAAGTTGTCACTGCCACAGCTCTGGAGTGCAAACCCCCCTCCATTTTTTGCCACCTCCACCTTATCCTTCCTTCACCTCAGGCTCTTATTATACCAGGCTAAATTATTAAACAAAGATGATTCTATCTCTAACTTTAAACCATCCAGTACTACAGAAACCATGAATGATCATAATAATGACTGATAATTAAAATCTCAGAACTTTAATGGGATAATTTTTGAGGATAAAGACCCTAAGTCTAGGAGCTCCAAAGGAATAACCCCAGATTGCCAAAACTAGTGCTATAAAAGCCTAGATACTACTACATTTTAAATCCTATGAGGATTCAAGGATTAGAAGTATATAGTTTAATAAGAACATAATTAATCCATTATTATAAAGTATGTTTTAAAAAGCTATCTAAATTATATATAATCTATTGTGTTTAGCAATAAAATATTAGTTAGATGGCAAACAATAAATCATTGCATGATTACATAGATAAGTATTTGAAAACCCTTAAAATGAAAACATGCTTCTGATGGAACAGAGTCAGAATGTTTTAAAAAGACCCTAACTCAGTATAAAAATATATAATAGTGAGTTTAAGCTCAAAAGACCCTTTTTATAACAGTTAATAGAATATGAATTGATTAAGGTCACTAGGAGTGGCCCAATCTCACTTAGACTGGCAGATTAATGATCTTATAATAAATAGTGTTGGAATTTAGGTTCTCTTATGCTTGCTTGTGCTGTTTGCACCTGAATTTCAACAATTTTTTTGCAGGAGAAGTTTCACTCTTAACTGCTAGAGTAACCATTTTTAGAGGATATTCGATACTTAAATTAAAATAAGAAAATTTTTGGTAATATTAAAAATTTAGGTTTTTATAAAATTTTATTAATGGTGGTGAGGGGGTAAAGAGTGAATCCACTTGATATCTGCCAGATTAGTACATGAATCATATTGAGGTGCAAAGTGAGTTGGGCAAGAAATATATTATAAGCTGTTCATATCCAAATTAGGTAATATGGGCTTTTGACTTATTGGTAATCTAAATACTTACCTTGCTTCATCGCGAGGGCAGATGGTGGGTTGATAGCTGGAAAGATGAACCCATGGGGCAGGAATTTAATATATTTAAGCCAATCAGAATGTCTCCCTTGATTTTGCCACCAATTTGGTGTAACCTTGCTACTAACTGTAGGCCTATTATGCCGATGAGTGGAGTAAATTGTATTGCTCTGATTTGAGGGATTCCACCAAGATTTGGCCAGGGTCTTTTGGTCAACATTACCTTCATCAACCTCTAAAACTCTTCATACAATACTGGACTTATAATTGTCTGACATTATCTCCTTCAAGAGTGGTAGGGAAAGAATATGGGCGCAGGAACCAGCCATGGCCCTGGTTGACAGTAGCTCTGGAAGCAAGAGAATTGATGGAGTACAAATCCCTTCGATTATATGTGACTATTAAAGGTCCTTCCCAATTAGACCCAACCTTTTCACTTCTAGGAGTGATTCAGTTGTGATAATACAACACCAAGTCGGATACTTTGAAGGAAGAAAGAGAGGGCCGAAGCTCATTAGCTGCTTGGCCTTCTTTAGTGACAGTCTTGTCCAGATTGGTCATAGCCTCACGTTGTAACTGAATAAGGTGCTGGTCCAACCTTTTATGGCTTACTCGGGTCAGTCCTAGCAGAGAAGATATCCTTGGCTAATAAGGCTGGCACTCCAGGTTCTCGACCATACAGCACTTGGAAAGGAGACATTTTGAGGATCTGATGGTAGCTAATACAGTAGGCCATGAGGGCACTAGGTAGTTTAGATCCCAGTAAGAGGGTCTGAATTGGCCATCTTTTATAGTATGGAGACTAGGGTTCCATTAACTCTTTCTATGGTACCAATAGTAAAAGGGTTAAAAGGGGCGGAGAATATCTGCTGGGACCCATTGAGGTAGCTAGGATCTTTACCACTATTAAAGTGAAGTTCTTCCCATTGTCACAGAGAAGGAATTGAAGACATCCATTGCGGGTAAAAATGTTCTGGTGGAGAAACGTGGCGGTAACTTTCATTGTTTGGGCAGGAAGAGCCACAGCTCCAAACCATTTGGTAAAATGATCAATTCCTACCATGATATATCGATTTCCCCCAGTAGTCTGGTGTAGTGGGCCAACCACATTGAGACTTATTGTATTGAGCGGCTGTTGAGTTGTAGTAGGTTGATATTGATGCTTGGTCTTGAAGCTAGATTGCATTTTAAAAGTCAGGTAGGAATCCAGGACTTCAGTTAAGGTCTCCATGATGCCCTCCTAGTAGTAACGTTATAATCCACTCACAGGATTTTCTTACTCCGCCATGCCCCATAAAGTGTAGACTCCAGGATCACCGGTACTCACTCTGATGGCTGGATTTAGGAAAGCTAGTTTACCCCTACTCCCTTGTATAACTTCCTACTTTCCAACTTGGTATTTCAGAAATGCCGAGATAGCACTTTTATACAGGTTTATCCTCATCATCCCATGTGTCAGTCTTTAGGAGGTCATATGGCCTCTCGTCTTCACTATTGTCTAAGTGAAGGACAGGCAGCCGCATCAACCCATCAACGTTCATATGGCAGTTCCCACCCAATGCTCAATTGTCATGTCATAATGCCGCGGCTCCAAAGCCCAGCGAACCAACCGTCCTGTGGGGTCCTTCATATTCTGCAACAATTTTAGTAATGCGTGGTCAGTAACCACTTTGAAGGAAATCCCATAAAGGAAGGGGCAGTAATAATTCACTTTGAGAAGGACAGAAAACACTACTTCTTAGTGACGCTGTAGTTACATTTGGCTTTTGAGAGAATCATGATAAAGTAGGACACTAGATGATCAACCCATGATTATCCAGTGAGCTAAAATGGTTTCAACGGCGTAATCAGAGGCATCTATGAGCAACAGGAAGGGCTTGCCATAGTCAGGGTGGTGGAGGATAGGCCTCCTTTAAAAGCTCCTTCAAGTCTCAAAAAGCTGCCTTTTGTTCTGCATCCCAATGTAAAGGAGTGTTATTAGCCAAGAGGCGGAAGAGGGGCTAAGAGAGCTGAGCAAACTTGGGGATTAACTGATGGTAATCCCCCATCATGTCCAAAAATACCTGAATGTCCGAAGACTCTTGGGGGGAGGCATTTATGATATGCTTTAACTTTATCCTGTAGGGGTTAAAATCCTTCCTGAGAAATAGCGTGTCCAAGAAAATTTAATTTCCTCTTAAAAAAGGTGCACTTGGAGGTTTTTTAAATTGATGTTGGACTACCGTAGGCGCTGAAACACCTCCTTAAGGTGAGTAAGATGTTCGTTGGAGGTCTTGGAGAACACCATTATTTCATCAAGATAGATGATAATGCAACTTAACTTGAGGTCCTGCAAGATGTGAACTATGGCTTGTTGGAAAGTGGCAGCCGCATTGAACAACCCTTGAGGTAGTCAGGTGGGTTGGAATAGGCCTTCTCTGCAAATAAGAGCGCATTTCTCCTGAACTTGGAGAGAAAGGTCCAATTGTAAATAACCGCTAGTCAGATCCATGGCGGAAAAGAAGTTTAACCGGAGAGTTGAGCTAGGGCATCGCCAATGCCAGGGACAGGATAACTATTCTCCTTGATGAGGTTATTTAGTTTGTGATAGTCCATAAATACCCAATGCACTCCATTTTCTTCTTTATTGGGAGAAGAGTGGGTAACGAACCGCTTTAGGAAGGTACCAGCAACCCAGAATCCAACAATTGTTTGAGCTCCGTCCTCATCTGTAGTCTTTCCACTTTGGATTTTCAGTAGGGTTTGGATAAGATGGGCTAAGCATCCCCAACATCAATGGTATGAGTCCAACCCTTAATGTGTCCATAGTTTGCATTAGAGTTATATAATGATGTCATCATAAGACTCCAATAGTGCGTGGACCTTGTCAATATTAGCGGGGGTAGTTCCTCAGAGATATGGATGTTAAACAAAGTACATAAGGAGAGGTCAGTAGTTAAGCCCATATTTGCCATAGACCAAATGCAGTAAAATCGTTTGATATCCTCAATAGAATCAGCAGGCCTCTTCCGATCCCCTGATGCTTTTTTACAACTAGTTCCTTATTGGTAAGATTTGCCAGTAGAAAATTGATGGGTCGCTGATATGCTGGGTCTAGAACGCCTGGTAATACTTGGGGCTCTAGTTTACTAATGCCCTCAAGGCTGGTTAGGTTCAATAAGCAGTTGTGGGGATTTGAAGTGTATCTTGGTCTCAAAAACTATTTTTTTCACCTGCCTTGATTACTACCTCTTCAGAAGCATAAAAGGGAATTCGCTTTAGAGCGTCTACTGATGGAGGCAAAATCTTGGTGTTGCGTCCTGCTGTCATGTAGTGTAGGGATAAGGCGGAGAAGAGGTACTCAATGGTGCAAGTTTATTCTCGTTTATTAAGATCGTTGTTGTTCAGAATCAGTGGGACCTTGTAGATAAGCAGGGAGAGATAGCCCTGTTTTAAGTTAATGATCACATCATAATCAATCATAAACTGAATACTAATGAGCATATCATAGTTATTGTTGGCTAAAGCTACTGCTGAGGCCAATAAAAAGAGCAAGCCAAAATATGATAGGTAAAGATGAATAGTTCCTTTTGGCGCAAGTGCTGGTTGGACCAGCAGTTCCAAGCTCTTGTGTATAGTCTAATTCAGGAGCCAGCTTAGTTTTTTAATCAGTTTGGAGGACATAACATTCACAGGTGATCCAGTGTCCAGGATAGCCAGACCCGTACTCCACAGACAATGACATCCACCTTAGTTAGGGTTCCACCCAGGTTGGGGGGAGAGCTAAGACCTCTTTTAGCGGAAGGCTAAAAGCAGATCTCTGGGAAGACTTGGGGTATTTCTCTTAGATAGACTTCAGAGTATGGACACTGGTGGATCAGATTAGCATAGCAATGAGCTTGTCAGCGTCACTGGCAGAGTCAATAACCTCAAACCCCTCAACATTTGATGAAGATAAGTTTGGCGGGGTATCCTAGCCATATATACTCTCTCCAGGTTCAGCCTGTCAGGTACCTCTACTTCAATTGGAGTCCCTAAGACATAATAGCCACCTTCTTCACACCCCCTTTTGATTCCTCATCGGAGGGCTTATCAAAGCATGCCAGAGATTTCATAGGCTTTGAAGTAGGTTCAGAGCTTCCTTTACAGCAGGACGGGTCCTGGGGTTGCTCATCCACCTTATTAACTTTTGGAGAGGCGTTTGAATTGTAATAGTTCTAAATTTGGCCTTGGTAGTGACAGGTTTAGACTGCCCTATGATCTCAGGCTTTGAACTAGAGGCAGTCCAAGGTGAGGCTGGGGGGATTGAGACAGCTGCTTGGAGGGACGTGAAATTTGACCACCTTGATAGACTGCTCTGAAGAAAGAGGAGAGCAAGGCAAAGTGATAAGTGACTTCACAGCTGAGCTTTGGGAGCAAAAGTTGGAGGGGAGCGCTAACTCATCAACGCTAGTATCCTCTGCCTCTCCTCACATGGGGGAAGAGCATCTCATTGCAGCAGCTACAGGGGAGCAGATTTCCAAAGGGAAACAGCCATAGAAGAGGCTGGAGGGGTTATAGTTTATTCTTGCTTCAGAGCTTCTTGCGTATCATTATGTTCATAGAAGTCAACCACTACTAGCAGAGCCTCCTTGATATCCTGTATATTTTGGAAAAAGCGCTTGACATAAGAGATATACATCGCGAAAGAGGGATGGGGCGCCAATTAAGCCAAAAGAGCAGCAATAACGTCGTCAAGAGAGGTCATTTTTCGCAAACAGCAGAGGTTGGGCTTTACTATAAGGTGCTCAACAAAAGAGTAGATCAATTCACCCTCTTTCAGGATAAGGCACATAAAGTTTTATTTTGCCGTTTAGAACTCTGCATAGACCCAAATTCTTCAGTGAGGGCTTCCTTCACCTTCGCCAAGTTGCTGAGGGTGGCCATGTGTGGGACCATTATATCTTGCTCCACATGGCTCAAGCAGGGAAGGATGTATTGGATTTTATGACGGTCAGTCAAGCCCCGCGGCCAACTCATAAATGAAGATAAATGAGGCAATGAATCCTCCTCAGGGTTAAATTTAACTTTAAGAGTGGTTAAAAAGGTTTATCAGGGATGGCCTTATCAGGATTAGTAAGGGGCGCTGTTCAAGTTTTTAAGACGGGACAGAGCACTGGATAGTTGCAATTCAAGAGCAACTATCCTGGTTTATTTTTAGTGGAGAGAGGAGGAGAGTTACTCACTTGAACGCTCTCCATTTTAGGTAAATGCTTGTGGTGTACAGGTACCCCTGTAGTAAGCACCACTTGTTATAATTCAATTTTTTTATGCTCATTATTGCCTTTTGCGCCTGAATTTCAACAATTCTTTTGCAGGAGAAGTTACACTCTCAAATGCTAGATTAACCGTTTTAGAAGATATTTGATAATTAAATATAAAAAAACTTTAATAATATTAATAATGGGTTTTTATAAAATAATAAAAATGGCGGTGAGGGGGTGTTGAAATTTCTCCCCATATTCCCAGCCTACTAGATTACCAGGAGTTACTAGGGAAAATTTCTTATAACAAAGTGAATTGGATATTGGTTGACCCTGATTTTGAGGTAACAATGTTTGGGGATTTTTGGTAATCCGCCTGGGCTGGATCCATTGGGGATCAATCTGGGTGAATGCTTAAGATCTCGTCAGGCAGAGTTGCTGACAAAATAGGGGCATCTGATAGTTGATCAATGATTAACTATCAGATGTATTGATTGGGATCGGTCAGGTTTCATAACCAACCAATTGTGAGTTTAAGGATCAAGTTGTGAGAAAAGTGATGCTCCTGTTACTAGCGAATCAATCAGTTGGTTCATGACCTGCCTTAATGGGTAACAAGTCTCATTGCCTAAGCAGGTTGCTTGCCAAATATGGTCGTTTCACTGGGATTAAGAGGAAAAATTTAAGGGACACATTTTCTTACTCTTTCCATTTTAGGTCTCAATGATGTCCATTGACGGAATTCTAGCCAGGATGGGGAAGACCATTGCTGAAGAGACGACGATGGGTAAATCAACGCCAATGGCTGCCATTTCATTGATGAGGTGCCAACTGATGGTTGGGCGCCAAATTTTTACTATAAATTCCCCTAAGAATTCACTTGATAAATATAAACTTTTACCAGATAACTTTTTAACAGAAGAATCTTTTTACAAGATATTATTTACCATATTCCATTATGAGTTATATTCTTTCTGTAAGGAAATTATTGCTGTGTGCTTTAATTTGAAAACTCTTTAGGAAAAAGAGTAAGGATCTGATCGTGGTCAAGATAATAGAAGCTGAACTGAATTGGGGACTTCTGCAAAGTGTGTGTCACCAGAGAGAATCTGTAAACGAGTATCTGAGCATGGAATGAGTTAGGTGGTATAGGGGAACAAATCCCTATTGAGGACATCCTAAGTATTTCAAGGGGAAATACTGGTCAAGCGTTGGACCCAATACTAGTACTTTATTTAACTATGGATAATTTTCTCCATACTATTATCAAATGAATACATCTTATTATCAGACAATGTGGAGAATTTCTCAATGACAAACATGTTCAGTTAATTAATTTATGGGTCATCAGCTGAGAATAATCAAGAAACCCTATATATTTTAACGATTGGTGCTCACTACAGGGGTGTAGTTTTGTAGAAGATACTAGGACGTGATGTCATATAAGGACAAAATAAGAAAACTCTGGACAGAGATGGCAACCATTAATCAAAATTCTAAAGTTGGCAGATCATTGAGAATTCGCTGCCTTGGAAGAGATAGTCACCAAGGTTGAGGAAGGGGTCAAAAATGTTGCTAGTTTCAAAATGAGTTACTTGGAAAAGTAACTTTATTGAAGAAAAAGAAGGGATTTAGTTTGAGAAGTCTTATTTATGAAAACGGAGCGTGAAGCAGATTGCATTTATCTAAGTGCATTCAGTTCAGATATTGAGTGACTGATTAAGCAAGTTGAGGAGTTGAAGACTCATAAATGTGAATGTGAGCCATATGTGGTAACTGACGCTGAAGAAAGAACTCCAATGACTTCAGTTGGAAAGACAACTACCCCAAAAACATGCCATCCGCTTTCACAGCTATTTTGGAGCTAATGCCTGAAATTACTCCCCAAGTGAGCCAAGTAGCTGAACCAAGAGAGGTGGCTAGAGAAACCTCGGAGGAATTTAGAGTAATACTGAAATTGCCTAATTTCCATCGGGATAATGCCCCTTCATTTTTCCAATTTATTTGATATAACGATGTTGGGATACAGCGATTGTCAAAAGGCTCTAATGGTGATGAATTGCCTGGATACCAATTGTTAGAACCTAGTGTTGCCCAATCTAGAGGGAGACATCTGGTCATATTCAGAGGACAAGGTGGCCATTATGAAGAAATTTGAAGCCCCACACACATGTCAAAGTGCAAGCAAGAATTTATGGGCATTTAATTCCATAAGGATGAATCCTTAGCAAATTTCGCTGATTCTTTCTACCAGGAATCACAGATTTTGGTTGGAGCGAAAGTGCTGGATGATTTTGGTGCCTGGATCGCACTACAAGAAGCCCTTCAGCCCTATCACTATTTGCATTAAATGATGTCTTCTGTGTTTGCAATGGAGATTACCACCTCTCAGATTGTGGATGATTTGAAAATATTGGGGGCTATCTTTTAAACCCAAATAGAAGTTCCAAATAAAATCAAGTATGAAATTTGAATCCCATGAAGGGGACCGAGGGCGCTAAGGAGTTGAATAACTGAACTTTGCCAGGAAATAAGCCCAAATACTATAAACGGATCAATAAGAAGGAAAAAGTCTGTTACCTTTCAGAGGAAAAGGACATTTCGCTGTGCACTGCAAGAAACCTAAAGATCAGATTAACGTGGTCCAAGTTAAAGAGTCTGAACCTGCACAGGAGTTGGTAAAAGGACCCACATCCTAGATGGGGAACAGTCTAGAGCTGCGGAAAAACCTGTTCCTCCTAATATTATGCACAACGAATTTTCATCAGTGATCTGTTTGTGGATGAAGACGCGCAGGATCAGTTATATCAAGTAGCCAATTTGGATGTGAACGCAGTAACAAGATCTGGAGCAAAGGGGATCGACCCTGAGATAATTAAGGAAGTTGCTCGGCCATATATGCAACAAATAGCGGACAAAAGTTTGATCTGCAGATAATTCAGAAGAATTGACCAAAGTCAGATTAGATGAGGCAAACCTGTCAATCCTCCCTAGCGCAATAAAGAAATAATTCCCAGATTTATTGGTGAAAATAATTTACAATCTTGATTTAGCAAATAATGTCACTATACACTCAGTAAATATTAATTTTACAATACTCTGAATGTACATATATATACTAGTGAATTGAGTATGGGTAAGTGCATTAGTTATCAGTGGAGCGCCCATTAATCTTTTTTTGACCAAGCTGCTGAAGAGGATGAAGATCTCGCCTGATTTGAAACACAAGAAAGAATATGGGACAGTCAAGTCAAATACCTTTATCTCATGTTGAGCATATAGCGCTCTACCACTGTGATTCAAATCCTTGGTGGTATCCACTCCAGCAAATGTTTTGGCAACCAAAAATACTATTCAGATTGGGATGGAATTTCTATGAAAATATGGAGTTATTCTTAACTTTGAGGGTAGTACATTGGCCATATTAGGTCAAATGTTACCATTGGTTTATCAGAAGGATGTGGAAGCTCCACTGAATAGGAGAAAAAACTTCATCAACCTGATCTATAATGACGGCATTGTCCTGATTTGATACCAATTAGCTGGCTGAAAGCGATGAGAAATGCTGACGGAAATTTTAGAAAATCAGGGAATTCTGCTGAGGATCAAAAATGCCAGAACCATACCGCCAGGATCACAGATAATAGTCAACATGGAGTTGACATTGGAGATACCAAAGCCGCTGTATGGGGAAGTCAGAAGCCCCTGAAAGAAGTCCAGAGTAGCTCTTTTGGTGGTTCCTGAAATTATGCTGGGCTATGGAGCAATTTGAGTTCTCCTGGAAAATTCAAGTGAAAAACTGATGAAGATTGAGAAGAATCAGATTGTCACGTTTGTTCACCTAACCCTGACGGCTGAATTGAGGAATTTCCACGATTTTGGGATCAATGAAATGAGATTACCTGTAGGGGTAACTGAGAGTATCAATATATTGGTCAATTAAGAACAACTCGCTGATATGATGGCCAGACAGCAGGAGGAGGTGCTCGAATTATTTGACAAGTACCAGGAAGTATTCACCCAGGACAACCACTATTTGGGATGAACAAGAGATGTGATCCACAAGGATGATACTGGTGAAAAATTGCCAAATTAATATGAGACTAATTTAATAGTCAAAGGTGGCCAAAGCGTTAGTAGAGGAAGAATTCAGCAAACTAGTAAAGCATGGGCTTCTAGTTCTATCCTCAAGTCACTGGGCGAGCCCTATCCTTATTGTGAAAAAGAAGGACAGCTCTAATCAAGTGGTAATTGATTATCAGAAGCTGAACAAGATTATGAAGAAGGATTTGTAGCCACTACAAGAATAGACGATGCATTAGATTGATTGGGAGAAGTGAAGTATTTCTCACAATGAATCTAATACTGGGATATTGGAAAATCAATCTGCCAAGAGAAGACCAAGAGAAATGTGCGATTATCACCGCGCAGGGGCTTTAACAACTGACGAGGATGCCACAGGGTCTGTGCAAAGAGTCTGCGACGTTTCAGAGGGCCATGGATGCCATACTAAATGATTTGAAGTTGTCATGCGTCCTGGTGTACTTGGACGATATAAATGTGTTCACTAGAAAGTTTACTGACCATTTGCACCATCTGAAGGAAGTTTTTAGAGAAACTATCTGCGGCCAACCTGAAGATTAAGCCAAGGATGTGCCACTTATTCAATAAATAGTTAGGATATATGGAATTCGTAATCAACTCTAAAGGAACCAGCTGCAAGCCCAGAAGATTGAAGCCATAGAGCGAATGGCTGTACCAAAGAGTGTCTGAGTTATCCAAGTGTTCCTTAGAATGGTCTGATACTATAGAAGATTCTTTGAGATTTTTCAATAATTGCTGAGCCCCTATTCCAGTTGGTGAAGGATCCAAAAAAAGGATTCGTTTGGAGTGAAGAGGCCCAGAGATCCTTCGATGAGTAATGCTAGTATCCAAAAAGATTCTCCTATTTTTATATATCTGAATTTTGATCAAGAGTTTATAATACAAACCAATGCTTTGTTGACAGCAATAAGCGCTGTATTGAGCCAAGTATATGAACTTAGGGATGAACATCTGGTGGCATATGTGAGCTGGACACTCTCAGCTGCTGAGAGGAACTACACCATGACTGAGCGTGAATGCCTTGTGAGCATTTATGCCTGTAAACAGTTTCAGGTGTATATCCATGGAATGCACTTCAAAGTGGTGACAGACCACTCCTCGTTGCAATGACTGCATACTTTATGAGAATTAGAAGGATAACGAGCCCAATGAAACCTAAAGTTACAGGCTTATGATTATGAGATAGTCCATTGAGCTGGAGCTTCCCATCAGATTGTGGATGGCTTACCACAATTACCAATAGTCCAGGTGGTATGATAGAAGGCGGATAAGCTATTCCAGAGAATAGTCAATGGAGAAATCAGGAACGAGCCCCAAGAAATCCAAGGTGTGCTTTGAAAAGCAATGGAAAACACCAAGACCATGGATGGACAAGTTTCCAAGATGATCAATGGGAAGTGATTACTATTCCCAAAGCCATCAGAACAAGTGGCTATTATTCAAACTGCGCATAAGGTTGTTGGGCATGGAGGCCTGAGAAAAATGAACAATTTTTCCAGTATTACTACTGGGAGTCCATCAACTAAAATGGCACAGACTATTTGGCTTTCTGTGTGGAGTGCCAGTTGCACAAGCTGCACAAGAATATGACTGGATACCAACTGTTCCAACCTGGATTCTCTTGGTTACATTGTCCATCAACATGATGAGAAACACTGACAATGAGAAAAGTGGAGTCAAGTAAATTATAGTTGCAATCGACCATATGATGATATGGGTCAAGATGAAGGCTCTGGAAAAAGTAGACACTAGCATCACTGTGAAGTTTATCTTAGATCGAGTAGTATACTGACATGGACGCCTGAAGGTCCTGCTGAGTGACAATGGAACGAATTTGACAACTCATGTGCTCTCACAATTAAATGAAATAATGGGGATCTGAGGAGTCATGTCTGTACCCTATCATCTGGAGACAAACGTACTGGTAGAATGAGTCAATGGGACTCTGGCCACGATACTGAGGAAGCTTGTTGCAGGAAGAAATTCCGCGTGGAGAATGTATTTTAGTTTGGTTATGTTCACCTATAATATAAGTCATCATCTGGTGATGGAAAAACGCCATTTAAATTGCTATATGGAGGAATGCCACGTTACCACCAATTTTATATTGGTGGTGAAACCAACATCAGGAATGAGTGCTGAGCAGTACCTAAACTGATTGATGAATATCCTGATTGAAATGCAACAAGCAAACATTACAACTTTGAAGAAAGGGATTCGAGTGAAAATGATGGATGATAAGAAATAACTGGCCTTATCAGAATATCAAATAGGTGAAAGAGTTGCCTATTGTGATATGCTGGTTTTAGGAGAAGAAACAAGTTTGATGCATTATGGTCAGGTCCATTTGAGATCATTGCTAAGATGGCAATAGACGCCTACTCCATAAAGAACCTCTTGGATGGAAGGATAGTAGATTGAGTCCATGCTAAGTATTTAAGCAATGGATCGATGAAAAATAATGAAAAAGAGTTCCCTAAGGACCACTGAACTATTAAGTTGGTTATGTCTTAATGATTTGGATAGGTCCATAAAAAGGACCGTTGAACTAAACTAGATGGTTAGTCTTAAAAAAGTAAGACCTCTGAACCATAGAAAACTGGTAGGTCAAAGTATACCTGGGAATCAGTTTGGGGAAATAAAATAAAAAGATGGACTGCTGAACTGAAAAAAGTCACTCCCATAGAAAAATGAAGAAAATAAAAAAGATTGATACGAAAATATGGAAAAAGATTATTAAAAACGCATAGAAAAAACAATATTTTTATAATTTTTAATTTTTTGTTTATCCTTGACTTGGGGATTAATCCACCTATGTTGCCTCTTAGGGGAGGGACGATGAATTGCAGTAGGAGTAAATAACCCGTCAAAATCTATGTGAGATTGGACACTAGCGAGGGCTAGACCTACTCAAAACTAAGTCTGTTGAGCGGATGCTGATCCCTGCAAGAAAGTGACTAGGGGAAGAGAAATGGAAATGTCAAAACATGCCAAATGCGATACCCCAGAGTGGGGAGGGAAGCAACTGATCAAGAAGAGGCAGTCAGAGAATAAACCTGAGTAATCCCAATATGGCACTGGAGCTTGAAGATTGGTCTTGAGCACTTGACAACGGGCTTCATCAAGAACAGTGGACGTATGGGCCAGTATTGAGCAAGGGATACTAGATGGGGGTTGTCAAATCATGTCCCCTATTAAAGCCATCAGTGGAAGATATTGATGGGATGTTCCAGAAACAGATAGTCATGAAAGGAGCGAATGGCATCCTGTAGATGACGACTATGAGCTTCTCAGAAGATGAAGCATAATGAAAGATAGAAGCCAGGAGAGGCTGGAAGCTTCGTGGCCTGACTTTGAAGAACTTGGCTGGCAAAGTGAAGAGCATAGGCTGCAACGTCTCAATATAGAATCTTTTTGAGATTGGAGGGGTTCTGAGCTATGGATAGAGCCTTGGATACTCAGGTCCTCAGTTCTGCATAGGGGAGTTCAAAATGTTTGCTGATTCCAATGGCTAGTTCAGTTGACAAAATAGCTGGCTTGTAATACTGACTGAGTCAGAAGAGGAACTCTGGAAGAAAGTCTGATCCAATGTGGAACAAATGATCAAGAGAGGATGGCATAGCTTCTCAAGGTTCATTGATGATGGTAGGAGAATCTGAAAATGGAGCTGAATCCAGGAGAGTTTTGAAATCTAATTTGGGTTTAACGACAGAGGAAAGATTAGTTATGAGTCATCTGAGACAATCACTAACTTGGTCTTTTTGGTGTTGGTTACCATTTCTGGAAATTCCATGGAAGGTGTAAGTCCAGGGGAACGTCCCTTGTGCATAGATCAGTCACTCTTCACATTTCTGAGCAAAAAGGGCCAAAGAGGGCGGCCATACCCCTCGTATCCCAGGGTGACCTCGTCCACGTGGTAGATGAGCGCTGGGTAACAGCCTTCCCTCTTTGGATCCCTCCCCAGTACCTTCGCTCACCTTAGTTAAACTCATTAGTCAGATTAAGGAAATCTGCGCTGAGATCACCAAACTTGAAGTCAATTGGTACAAAGCTGACGGAAATTAAACCCAACAATTGGAATCTGCATAGTCAAAAAGGGATGGAGATTGAATCTTTGGGTGGAATCACTGACGGTTTTGATTCACCCAGCAGTGCAATCGTCAAAATTAATCCCCTCTCAAATTCATCATGAATGATCCCCAACGTGCAGCTTCCATCTGGAAAATTGGGAGTTGTGGCCAACACAGCGCTTTTGACCAAACGGACGCCCAGTGACTGGACACGGGCAGGTTGGGCATCCTGAACCTGTTCCCAACCAATTTGGACCGCCCCTACGTGGGGTGGCCCTGGGGGATTTTTATTGCTCATCAGGCCAGATGCCATCACGCCAACCACCGGAAATGCAGTCAAGTTTTGGTTTGGGCGTTCAAGGTCGAACTGAAAGCAACTCAGCCTGCCACTGAACCCTTTGATGTCAGTTTTTAATGAGCTTATCTGCCCCCATCCCTGAATAATTCGCCAGTTAGGTCAAATTTGAGGGACCCGATCCCCACTTGTTCCCACATCAATTGACCACTATTTAATCAGTTGCATCGCACTGAGTAAATTGTTGTTTAATTTTCTTCCTTTATCTCCCATTTAAAATCCACTCCCCAAATTTATTTTTTTTCTTGTATGTTGAAAAATAAACCGCCCTTTCCTCCAGCACTCACACACCCCTCAGGGTTAACAGCCATATTCATGTGGTATTCTATTATGTGCCTGTACGAGATTCTGGCTCATCAGCAGTTATTGGCAGAAATCCTCTCCAGTTTCATATCCATCGTACTAGCAGCAGTGCCTTTGGCATTGTGGTTTGCCATTCAGGTGCTCTGGCACCTAGGCTGGCGTGCCAGTCTAATTATAACTTGCTGTTTGCCTGACATAATTGACCAACTAATATTTCTAACCATTTCCGCCTATCTCATAGCTATTGGCGCAGCAATGGTCCCTTCTTTTCAACTGAATCAGGTTGTGAAGAAAATTCACCTTGGCCATGATAGCCTAGTTCCACTCAAAATGCCCAACTCATACCCCATATTTGCCACGGCTATTGTGCCCATGTCAGTAGGTTCTGACAATCTGACTTGCGATCTGCTTACTCACCCTATGAACCTAGCAGCTTCCCTGACTCCACTATCATCTCTTCGGTATTTCTGGTTTCAACTACAACTAGAAATAAAGAGAACTTAGCTTACTTCTTACTTCCTATGAAGATTAGTGTCAGGTCCCATCATGTTTCCTTTGAGGCTTTGGTGGATACTGGAGCTGCGGGCAATTTTATGAGTGTTGAACTAGCCCAACAATCGGAACTTGACCTGGATGTAGGTCCTTTAGTAATGGTTGATTCTTCAGCCTCCCATACCTCATACCTAGTCCACTGGACAGTTTTGTTCTCAGTACATCATTTCAGCTTTTGCTATTAATTATCTGCAATGCTGAACTTGGTGTTTCTGGGTATCTTGGGGGTAGGATGGTGGTGCCAGAAACATGTTAAGATTCATCTGGAGTCAAATATGTTATCTTTTGCCAATGACCAAACGGAGGGAGAGTTTCCCTTAGTCTATACCTTCAAGAAAACCCAAGGTCGCAGTTCCATCACTTCCCTCGTTTCTCCTTTGGGCCTTCTTTCCAATTTCATAAAAAAAGCTCTATTGCAGTATCTTTGATTCTGAGGAGGCGGACCGTCTTCCCCATCATACTAAATTCGACCTAGGATATCAAACAACAGTACAGTTGGTGAACATCAAAAGACCTTTATATCCACACACGGCAGAAAAGGAGGTTGCTCTTAATACCTGGCTAAATGAAATGCTCAAGAAAGGTTGGTTGTAAAAAGAGACATCACCAAATGCCTCCTCATCGTTTTTGCTAAGAAGGCCGATGGTTCTCTCCGCCCCTACATGGATTATGGCCACTTAAATAAAATTACAGTGAGCGATCCCTACCCTTTACCCCTTGAGCAAACTATCATCCAAGAGATTGCAAAGTCTTGCATGTTCTCCAAACTTGATCTCATCAATGCTTTTAACCAAATAAAGGGTAATGGAAGTTCAAGAATGGCTTACTGCAATTCGTACCAAACAAGGTATCTTTCAGTTCCACATAATGCCTTTTGGTCTGAAGAACGCGCCAGCCACCTTTCAAAGAATGATCAATAGTGTGCTGGGCGACCTCCAGTTTACATGCACGGTCGCATATATTGATAACATCCTGGTTCATTCTCCAACTCCCAAACAACGCACTAAAGACTTAGAAGTGGTCGTGGCTGCTTTGCACAAGGCGGGCCTGTTCGTCAAGCCTTCTAAATGTGAGTTTTATAAGGAGGAAGATACCTTTCTTGTGAACCTGGTCTTAAAAGATGGTTATGTGATTCCACCCAATAAGTTAGATGCCATCCGTGAGTGGCTGACTCCACCAACCCAGAAACAATTATGAAGTTTCTTGGGTACCATTATTTTCCTATAGAAATTTTCCCCAGCCCTTTCCCAGTTAGCTGCTCTGCAACACACCCTCAAAGTTAAGAATGTGCCTTTCCATTGGACCCCCGAATGCCAACAGGCATTTGACTCAATTAAAGAAGTATTCTTATCACCCCCTATTCTAAAACATGCAGACCCCTCCAAACTGTATATCGTCGCTTGAGATGATTCAACAGTTGCTGTTGGGAAAGTTCTGCTCCAGGAGCATGATGGCTTAGAGCATCCAGTTGGCTACTTTTTCTGGAATTTCTCTTCAACTGAGCAATTGTGGGCCATTTACAATAAGGAATTGGCGGCTGTATCATGGGCATTGACTCATTGGCATTACCTGTTACACGGTGCTCAACATGAGTTAACTGTGCATACAAACCACTAAGTTTTTTTAAATTCTGGAAATCTCAAAAATTGGCACACAAACAGGCTCGTACTTACTGGGATTTATGCAGTTTCAATTTTAAATACAAATTTGTGAAAGGCGCATTGAATGTGCTTCCCAATTTCCTTAGCTGCAACCTGGCCCATTGCCCCACGGACTCAGAGGAAGCGGTCTTGGTTACTGTGATCCCCTCCACCCAAATTCTATCTATTGTTCCACCTGTGGTCGTATCATTAGACTTGGCTCCGGATGCTCCACTCATTTTGCAGGTTTTGGAAGCTCAGTTGTCCTGTCCCAAAGGAGTGGAGTTACTCGATCAATTATCCCTGCTAACCCATAAACATTCCCTGTATTCCTTGGTGAGGGGTCTCATTTATTTTAGGTTGCGGGTTTGGGTTCCTCCTTCCCTTAGAACCAAGGTGTTTTGAGCGCATCATAACCCTCCCACAATCGGCCATCTGGGCAACAAGAAATGCATCGAATTGATCAAGTGAACTTACAACTGGGTGGGCTTACTAAGGAAGTTTCAGCCTGGATCACTGATTGCATTAACTGCACTTGAGCTAAGTCAGACTGCTCAGGATGAAATGGCCTCCTACATTTCTTACAACTGGCGGAGGGTCCATGGACATTGGTGTCCATGGAAATTATTGTCAAACTCCCCTGTTTTAAGGGGTTTGTGGTGGTGATGGTTGTGGTTAATCTTTTCAGTAAATTTTTATTTATTTATTTCCTATGCTTCTACAATCATGTCAGAAGAAACTGCTCGCCTCTTCGTACGCCATGTGTTCTCTATGTTTGGTCTCCCACTTGAGATCATCAGTGACCATGGACCCCAACTTACAGCACAGTTTTGGAATGAGCTTTTAACCATCTTAAAAATCACCCCCTGCTAATCCACCACATACCATCCCCAGTCTGACGGACAAGATAAGCGGGTTAACCAGATTTTAGAACATTATTTGCGTTGTTACGCATTGGCTGCACAAGATACCTGGGCCAATGATTTTCCTCTCGCCCAATTTGCCTATAATAATGGTACTCACACTTCTATGGTGTTTTCTCCCTATGAAGTGACATTGGGTTATAACCCCTTTTTCTTGGTCAGTCCCTGTCTATGTCCAGAGGTTCCTGCTGCCGCAGATCACGTTGAGCATATTTGGTTTACACAGTCCTTGGTGTGGGATCATCTCACAAAGCTATCAATAATTATAAATGATTCTCAGATCATGGACGTCTTCCTGGGCACAATATTGCGGTGGGCTCACATGTTATGTTAGATACTCGCCATCTGCATATGCAGGTGCCTTCCCAGAAGTTTGCAAGCAAGCGCTAGGGTCCCCATCTGGTGGTAGAAGTCTTGAGGAATGGTGCTTCTCATCTTGACTGCCGGCTCATTGGAAACAACACCCCATCTTCCACGTGTCCCAGTTGTCCCCATTTAAGGGGATCATTCCCGCTGAACCCAAACAACGGTGATAGAGGATGCAGAGGAAGCTGAGGTGGAAAACATCTTGTTGCCCCAAAAATCTAGGCGGTTGGTTCAGTATCTCATCGCGTGTAAGGGGTATCTGGCTTATGAGAACAGTTGGGTCAAGGCTCAGGATTTCGCTGATTGCATGGAACTGGTAGAAGCGTTTCATGAGTCCCATCCTGACGCTACCTGTCCCCTTCAAAAAGTAGCAATGGTAATGACGATCAAACTGCCCAAGGCTCATAAAAATGTGGCCCTCGTGCAGTTTCCCGTCGGTGGTGCCCTTCCTTTGGAAAAAGGAAAGGGTAATGTAAGTCTAGGGGAACATCCCCTGTGCGTAGATCAGTCACTATTCCCATTTCCGAGCAAAAATGGGGCCAAAGAGGGCGGTCATACCCCTCGTCTCCCAGGGTGACCTCTCCCACATGGTAGACAAGTGTTGGGTAACAGCCTTCCCTCTTTGGATCCCTTTCCTGGTACCTTCGCTTACTTTAGTTGAATTCATTAGTTGGATAAAGGAAATCTGTGGTGAGATTGCCAAATTAAAGTCAATTGGTACAAAACTGATGTAAATCAAACCCAACAATTGGAATCTGCATAGTCAAAAAGGGATGAGATTGAATCATTGGCTGGAATTGCTGACGGTTTTGATTTCCCAGCAGTGCAATCGTCAAAATTAACCCCCTCTCAAAATCGTTGTGAATGATCCCCAACATGCAGCTTCCATCTAAAAATTGGGAGTTGCTGCTGATGCAGCGCTTTTGACTGAACATACGGCCCAGCGACCAGGCATAGGTGGTTGGGCATCCCAAACTCGTTCCCAACCAATTTGGACCGCCTCTACGTGGGGTGGCCCTGTGGGATTCCCGTTGCTCAATGGGCCAGACACCATCATGCCAACTGCTGGAAACGCAGTTGAGTTTTGGTTCAGGCGTTCGAGGTCAAACCAACTGTGACTCAGCCTGCCACTGAACTCTTTGATGTCAGTTTTTAATGAATTATCTGCCCCCATCCCTGAATAATTCGCCAGTTAGTTCAAATTTGAGGGACCCAATCCCCACTTGTTCCTGCATCAATTGACCACTATTTAATCAGTTGCATTGCACTGAGTAAATTGTTGGTCGATTTTTTCCTTTATCTCCCATTAAAAAATCCTCTCCCCAAATTTAGTTTTTTTTCTTATATATTGAAAAATAAACGGCCCTTTCCTCCAGCACTCACACACCCCTTGGGGTTAATGGCCATATTAGTCTGGTATTCCATTATGTGCCTGTATAAGATTCTAGCTCATCAGCAGTTATTGGTAGAACTCCTCTCCAGTTTCATATCCATCATACCAGCAGCAGTGCCTTTGGCATTCTGGTTTGCCATTCAGGTGCTCCAGCACCTAGGCTAGCGGGCCAGTTTAATTCTAACTTGCTGTTTTCCCGACAAAAGGATAGGCCACAGGTACTTGACTGGGAGTATGAATCCTGGAAGGACCATAGAAGATGTTCTGGCGTGCAGATCTAATTATCAGTTGAAAGAGCTGAAGGTCTTTATCAGACATTCTATTTTTGAAGTTGTTGGTATCAAGACTCTGAATTTGACATATGAGCTGGATGAGAGGGGGATGTCAGACTTATATGGTAATTGATATTATGCACTCTAGAATCAATTAAGCTCTAATTCAGGGAAATTAATCTCAAAATTGATTGGATAAGCTCTCCATAAAAGAGCTAAGAATGATATGAGCCAAGAGGTTATTTTGGAAAAATAACAAGGGTGAATATAAATGAGCATTCTTAATTGCGCCATGAAGTGAACATCAATGGCAAGAATCTCCTGTCAAGGATGAGGCGAAGATTAGGAAATCAAGGACTCTGGACCAAGAATCCTGAATATTGCAACGGGTAATATGGAGGTTTTTCTTTCCCATAACAATAACATCAGTTAAGAAGATTTGATTCGAGCAGATGGATTTTGATAATCACACAGGTGAGATGAGCAAATTTAATAAAGCTCAACAAAAAAGGCAAAAGTCGTATCAGGCAACGGCCAAAATGGTGCACCCAAAGGCAAAAAACTCCCTGGCGGGGGACTTGGAGCCAACGCCTCCAAGAAACCCCAAACCCAAACACCGCCCAGGTTTGTGGAAATTACAACAAAACTAAACCAATACATGGAGATACAATACGCGCAGCCCCTATCAAAAGTGGAACAAGGGCTCTGACTTTTCTTAGGGGTTGATTCCCCAAATCTGTGGGAGAATGTAGGTGAGGCACAGGCCTCCCTCTTTCCCCACGCAGTATACGTTACCACCCACACCATCCACCTTGTCAGGATCAATATAGTTTTGAGACTGAAGAGGATGCAGACGCCGCAGCAAAAGTCTGTGTCAAAATTGCCCTCCTTAAGAGCAAACAAATTGTGCGCATTGCACGCACCAGATGGAACAAAGAAAACACTTTTTTCATCTCTCAAATCTCTTCCCACAAACCTCCCCCATAAGCTAATTGAAGACGAACTCTGATTTGGCCTCCAAAGCTATAGAGAAATAAAACAACTTGAGCTACAGCATTTCCACCTGATGCTGAACCTGTGCACAGGAAAGGCAATCACTGTAATTGACTCATCCACGACGTAGATGAAAATTTAACTAAAATCTCATGCATCGTGATATTCCACCTCCTGGATGGGGGAGTGTTGAAACCTTTCCACGTCACACCGTAATGCTCACCCCCATCTGCAACCATTGCACTGCACTGGGGCACAAGGAGCATGCATGCCCCATGAAAGAGGGCATCATGGCCCCGGGCTTTTGTGACAACGCCATGGACAAAGATGAGGAGTCCTTCAGAAGAATGGTTGATGCCAACAACGCTTTTCTCTGGGGAGAGGATGGACACTACGTCCTCATTGACCCAATCTCACCCAAAATACACAAACAGGTACAGAAGGCCCACAAGCGGGCAGCAGCCAAGGCCACATCTCTTGTGACCTGCTCCATTGACCTGAACAAAATCCAGATTTACGAGGAGGAAATTGGCCAATCCAGCCAATCAGAAACTAATTCCCAATCCGGAGCAACCATGGATAATACAATCCAAACCAAACAGTTGGATCAGTCAACCCATACAGAAAATTCTCTCAAGCTGACAGAATCACCACATGATCCCAATCAAATAAACCTACTAGGACATTACGAATCCACTATGGATGCACCAACTAGGCCCAGAGCGCCAAAATCAAACCCCAAAACATCGGGAGCCAATCAGAGCACCAACTCAAATCAACCAAAATCATGTGCAGAAAAGCTTAATATAAACCCCAAACATACAATATCTGCACGAAATCATCATAGGGTAAGGAGCTGGAAGTCTCAGAGAAGAATGGCCCATTCACACGGAGTAAGTTCAAGGCAATGAGCGGGGGAGAGGGCTGGAATGCCCGCCCAACAGCTCCTGAGGCGCCGCAGGCACCTCAGTGTCATTAGGGATGCTAAATATCGCAGGAGCCAGGTTTCAAGCGTCCTGAGCCAAAAAAAACTGGTCTTCCTGCGCAAACCCCCAGTAGACATCTTGGCCATCCAAGAGACCCACTGTCTACAGGGGGAAGAGGGATCCTGGGCGGCCAGGGTCTCACCGTCCCAGATGATATGGATGTCCCACTGTGGGGTGGTCATCCATAATAAAACAAAAAATCAAAGATCCTTGAATCCTCATAACACTTAGACAGCCGCATCATAATTGCAAGGATCGCAAACCAAGAGGCCACACTGTTGATAGCCTGTATCTATGCACCATGCACCATTTCCAAGTGGAAACAATTCCTCAAATCCATCCTGATTCTCAACCTCCCATCGGACACTATCATGTTGGGCGATTTCAACTGTTGGTATGATCCCACTACAGACCAATGGCCCAAACCCAGGGGATACTCACCGGGACACTCTAAGTTTCACGTGATGAAGGCATCCCTTGGTCTGTATGACACCCTCCCCCCTGGGGCCCCACTCCTCCCCCATAAGACCCACTAAAACATATCTGAGGGTATGCTCATCTTGATGAGCCAATTTGACCACATCCTAATGCTAAAATCCTGCCACTCATTCATTACTAACTTCGCCACAAAAAATTAATTTCTCTGACCATCGTCTAGTTTCAGTGCAGTTCATGCCAACCAGGACCCAAATGCGGATGACGCCCTGGAGGAAGCTATACCCTGAGAATATAAAACTCCCCAAAATTTCTGAATGGGTCAAGCACAAAGCTTTAAACCCAAACTTCACTATCCCATTCACATCGGATCCCATCATAACTTGTAAAAATCAAATCTGACCTAATAGACATTAACCGCCATATTGCTTCACACAAATACACCGCGGATACCGCCACAATCAGATGCACCCTGGTGGAACTTGACCACCTTGAACTAAACATCCTGAAAACTGGATACACAACAAACTAGGGGCACAAATGGGCGGCAATTTCCGCCCGCCTCAATGCCCTCATCCACAAACATCATCACAGAATTAAAGTATCATGGAAAGGCAAGTACATAAAAGAAGGCGAGACCTGATTGGCATTCATCTTCTGTTAATACCACTCCTGAGGCAACCTGCCTCAGTGCACACAGGTCCGCAAAGCTGACAGAACTGTGGTAACTGGCCCAACGGAGGTCAAGGCGGAAATCCACCACTATTACAATGAACTTTACTGCGACACCCCACCTGACACCCAAAAATAAAAAAATACACTCTGCCAGAATACAGAGGGCACCGCTAGACTGTAGTCTCCTAAACCTGATAATGAAGGAGGAGCTCTGGAATACAGTCCGTGGTGCACCACGTAGGAAATGCCCAAGCCCTGATGGGATACCCTACGAATGTTACAAAATATACTTTTATCAGATCGCCCCCCTCCTCCTAGCGTCTATGAACCAGTGCTTGCTGGAGACCCATCTCCTCCCAGGAGGCCAGGACTCCTTTCATTACCCTATTCAAAAAGGGCGACAGACTGGACCTGGCCAACTGGCGCCTGATAGCACTCTCTAATACTGACACTAAACTACCCACAAAAATTCTAGCCACCAGACTGGTATCACTAGCCTCAAAAACCCTATCACCCAACCAGTTTGGTTTTACACCAGGGCGCTCCATCTGGTCTAACATACACTCCATCGCCAATGTATGCCAGTCCAAAGCAATGGGTGCCCTGGTATTCCTTGACCAGGAGAAGGCGTAAGAATGCATTAGCTGACCATACCTAAAAGAATACCTACATGCCTTCAACCTCCCACCCAGGCTCATCAACAAGGCAATGCTCCTCACGGAATCCGCTTCAATGGCAGTATGTGGCCTGGGTTTCCTGACCAATAAGATCACCCCATGCAGAGGGCTCAAGCAAGGGGACCCCCTCAGCCTACTACTGTACAATTTCAGCTTTGACCCACTTCTCCGTGTTGCCAACTCACGCCTCAGGGGCATAACTGCGGCAGGCCAGCCCCCTGTCAAGATACTAGCCTTTGCAGATGACTGTGTGTAAAAATTTACTTAAGGGTTGATTATTGGTTTTCAACCCGATAACCTTTTTACTGCACAGGTTCAGTTTCCTTGTGCACCTCGCGTTGTAAAGAATATATTATCTGATAATAGTATGAAGACTATTATCCATAGTTGAGTTAGAACTATTATCAGGCCCAACGCTTCGGCCAGTGGTTCTAATTAGATACTTGATAAGCCATACTCGTAGGGATTTATTCCCTATATTACTGTCCACTCAATCTTTGTCAAGATCCCCTGATGACAGTCTCTTTTGGCCCAACACACAGTCAGCAGCTATCCCTGAATTGTGTTCCCTTCATCTCTAGATCCCCACTCAGATCTCTACTATCCTCTCTGAAAGTCTTCTAATTATTGCCTTCTGCAATAATATCCTTGAGATGGAACTTCACACTGGATGCTGATAGTCTAACTATAACTGGATCTACAATAAAACTAATAATAATGTTTTTAGTAGTGATAATGTTTTTATTATAGTGAACCCTAGGGGAATTATATAGTAGGGGATTCGGTTGACTAAACCTTTGTTGAAACCTCTTCGATGAAATGGCAGCCGTTGCCATTGAATCACCCTTCCTTGTCTTAGCAGCGATGGTCTTCCCCATCCTGGCTAAGATTCCGTCAATGGACAACCTCAAGACCTCAAACGGAAAGAGTTGGAAAACGTGTCCCTAATGTTTTCCTCTTGATCCAAGCAGACCAACCATAATTGGCTAGCGACCTGCATAGGTAATGGGACTTATTACCCATTATGGCAGGTCACCTTACCAACCAATCAATTTGCTAGTTGCAGGCGGCATCATTCGCCTCGCAACTCACCATTTATTTCCAATCAGTCGGTGATGAAACTCAACCAATACCAATCAGTACACCTGATAGTTAATCACTATCAGATGCCCCTATTTTTTTGGCCACTACACCCAATGAGATATTAGGTAATCATCTGGATTGAACCCCAATGGATATGAACAGGCGAATATCCCAAAATTCCTGAATGTAGTTCCTCCAAAATTTGGGCCAACTGATTTTCGATTCACTTTGCTTTAGAGATTTTCCCCTAGTGACACCAGTAATCTAGCAGGCTGGGAATATGGGCAAAAATCCCAACACTGCGTAACAGGTATAACTGAGAACAGCGATGCCCAACAGCTGGAGCACACCCTAGAGGAATACACACGGTGAGCAGTGCATTGCTTAATATATGGAAAACTGAAATTATCCTCCTTGGCAAGTACACCACCAACTGGACCACATCCCCCACCACACACAACCCAAGATGCAAAAACTCGCTTGCCCTACCCTTTGCGTTACCTCCACCACCACCCCTGTCCACCACCTTAAAATATGGTTGGAAACAGGGGGTATGCAATTGAGATGATTGAAAATAATTTGCTACAATGGATATCCAACAGAATCACCTCACTCAAGGGTAGATCCCCTGGGTTAACGGGGCGAGTGGCAGTTTCCAACTCGCTCATCCTCCTGATGCTGTGGTTCCCAGCACATGTGATCCCCTTCTCCCCCACCTTTATAACGTCAATCTGTGCGCTCATCCAGGGTTGGCTGTGGCCTGGATCCCGCCCACCATTACGGGTTGAGACGCTGTATGGCCTACGCTCCAGCGGGGGCATGGGCCTGATGGATTTTGAGCACCATGCCAACCGCATCCTGGGCACCTGGATAGAGGAAGTGCTAACCCTGGACACCCCACAACAGCACCGGTCCAGGGCAGCGAGGGCCAACTTTGCGCAGGCACTCAAAATACCCAACCTGCACCATCCTTCCAGCTTACTAACATACCTCGCTAACCGCCCAAATGCAACAGGCCCGCACAGAACCCCCCCTCACTTTAAGTGCCTCCTCTGAACCATCCGCCACATGGGGTGGACCGTCGTTAACACCAGTACAGTGCAAGGAAGGGGATAGCCCAGACCCCACTTTGCGTTACAAAATCCAGAAGATTATCCCCACAGAGGTATACTCACATCAACCCCATCCATTGCCAGAGTCGACTACCTAGACGCTTTGGATATCCCTACAACTTATCCACACAAAAGGCAATATGGATGATGATGCACCATCCACTCCTCCAGCCAAGGGTAAGGGCTAACACCTGGTGCTGCTTAAGAAGAACCTACAGAATGGCGGATTGCTCTCACTCACTCCACGCAACCTGCGCAGTATACATAGGAGAGGGCTCCCTACACCACCGCCTAGAAACCTGCCCCATCTTAAGCCATATGGCGAGAAGTCGCACGCCTTCTCATGATCCAAGAAGGCCAGAATTTCTCTATCTCAAAGAGCCTCCTCGCGATCTGAATTTTGTCCCCAATCCCATCCACCCTGCGCACCCTATTGATACCCATTGCAATGTGGATGATCCACACTATTGCCTTGGATGCGTTCAAGGTCATGGTCCCTAGCATCCATGAGGTTGTCAATAGGTTCCACGTCCATTTACTGGAGCATTTCCAGGCCTGGCTCTATGGGCATATGAGATCAAGACAGCAGAGACTCATAAATTTCATGGTCTCGCTCTGGTTCCTTCACACGGACCCCTTCCTCCACACCTGCTCTATAGTGGAGGCAACCCCCCTGGAATAGAGCACCACTCCCCCCACACCTGGCGGTCCCAGCTGGCAACAGGGGTAACCTGTGTACCCCAGGGTGGCCAATCATATCTAGTCATTTCTTTTCTTCCCCCCCCCCCCCACCATTTCCACACACATATCGGTAATTCCTGTCCCCTGGTCAGCTTGCCTCAGTTAAATAGAAATACAGTGGGTAATATGCCCTGACGGGGGAAAACTGGATCCTAGGATTAATAAATTCATGAGTAAATCAAACAGCCCAGCATGACAGAAGGTCATGGGAACTGCACCCTGAGTAGGTGGTATTGAGGAGGAAGAGGAAGAGAGACACATGCCAAATGTAGTCCCAAGCAGCGTTGAGTACTGATTGACTGTACTCTGCTTGAACAAAAGAAGTATTCAACCAAGTGTCTGAAGTGGTGTTCTCCTGTCTCAATACTTTTATCGCTGGAAATCTAGGCAGGAGGGTGAATGTGTTGGGATTTTTGTCCAAATTTCCAGCTAACTAGATTACCAGGTGTCACTAGGGAATAATTCCCAATATCAAAGCGAATTGGATATTGGTTAACCCTGATTTCAAAGTAACAATGTTTGGGGGATTTTAGATACATTGCTTGGGTTATCCATCATAGATCAATTCAGGTAAATGCTTAAGATCTCGTCGGGCAGAGTTTCTGATGTGATAGGGGCATCTGATAGTTGATTTATGATTAACTATCAAGTGTACCAATTAGCTCAGTTGGGTTTCATCACTGACTGTTTAGTAATATAAGGATCAAGTTGTGAGGCGAGTGATGCCACCTGCAACTAGTGAATTGATAATTTGGTTTACAACCTGACTTAATGGGAAACAAGTATTATTACCTAAGCAGTCACTTGCTAAGTATGGTTGGTTCACTGAGATCGATAAGAAAACGTTATTAACACATTTCTGACTCTTTCCATTTTAGGTCTCAAGTATGTCCAATGATGGAATCCTAGCCAGGATGGGGAAGACCATTGCTGATGAGACGACGATGGGTAATTCAACGGCAATGACTGCCACTTCATTGATGAGGTGTTAACTGAGGGTTAGGCGCCAAACTTTTACTATAAATTCTCCTAAGAATTCACTTAAAAAAACCTTTTACCAGATAACTTTTTACCAGAAGATAATTTGTACAAGATATCGTTTACCATAATCCATTTTGAGTTCTATTCTTTCTCAAGGAAATTATTTCTGTGTGCTTTAATTTGGAAACTCTTTAGAAAAAAGAGTAAGGATCTGAGCGTGGATCCAGAGAAAAGAAGCTGAACTGAATCAGGGATTTCTGCAAAGTGTGTGTCACTAGAGAGAATCTGTAAACGAGGATCTGAGCATGGATTGAGTTAGGTGGTATAGGGGAACAAATCCCTATTGAGGACATCCTAAGTATTTCAAGGGTAAATACTGGTCAAGCGTTGGACCCAATACTAGTACTTTATTTAACTATGGATGATAGTCTCCATACTATTATCAAATGAACACATCTTACTATCAGACAACATGGAGAATTTCGCAACACCAAACCTGAGCAGTGAATTAATTTAGGGGTTATCAGCTGAGAATAATCAAGAAACCCTATAGAACCATCTAGTACTAAAAAAAAAAGAAACCCTATAGATTTTAACAGGGGGTAAAGAGCGAACCCTCTCAATATCTGAAAGTTTAGTATTTGATTCATATTGTGGCTTGGAGTGAGTCAGAGAGAAATTCATTATAAGCTGGGAGTATCTGAATTAGGTAATATGGGCTTTTGACCTATTGGATCTCTTGAGACTCTCCTCGCTTCATTTTGAGGGCAGATGGTGGGTTGATAGCTGGGAGATGTACCCATGGGGCTGGGATTTAATACAATTAGACTAATCAAAATAGCTCTCTTGATTTTGCCATAAATTTGGTTAACCTTGCTACTAACTGTAGGACTACTTGGCTGAGGAGTGAGGGAAATTGTATTGCTCTGATTTGAGGGGTTACACTGAGAATTGGCCAGGGTCTTTTGGCAGACATCACCCCCCATTGAAGTCTGAAACACTCTTCATACAGTATTGGACTTGTACTTGTCCTTCAGCTATTGGCCAATTATACCAGCTAATGTTTTCATACAAGAATATTGATTGTTCACTTGGTTCTATCAACTACTACAAGCTAGTTTAAAACCTGTGCATTGTAAAAGCTACATCCCTTCATTCCAGAAGAATAACGATATAGTCAGTAGATAGTTACAAAAAATATCAGTTAAAGATTAGCTTACAATATATAATGTTAACAATTTTGAGCTGAAACGATCTAATGGAGTCATCCCATTTGTTTTCTTGGTTTAAAATTTCTATTCACCTGTGGGATAAAGAATTGCTTCTTATCCTTTTAAAGGTGAAATTTCTTACTAAATCTTACTAACCATCATAATTATTGCAATTCTGTGCTTTTTGGTCATCGATGCTACAATAGTTTAATTATTTTATAGTTTCTATGATATTCTGATAAAGCGGTTGTTTTGTATTATATTTTCTTGGGTTTTGCTAACTATAATCATTTTATCATAAGTCTTCCAGGATTTTTAGTATGTGTGATCTAAGAAATAAATTAAGATGTTTTAGAAAATAAGGCTTCAGACATTATACTGCTCCTTATGCTAATTTTTTTCATCTTGTTTGTTATCCCATTATTAGTTTTTTTCTATATCAAAAACATTATTTTATAAAGAGCATTCATTTGTTTTATTTATCATATGTAACAGAATGATATGGCTAAAAAATTAAATGAACCTTCAGAAAGTATATATAATTCCCACAACTCAGAAAAATTATCCTTTTTGTGACAGACATTGTCTTCCAATAGTTGCTAGGTGAGGTTACTGACAGGGATACAGTCAAGCCCCCAAACTGTCTTATATATGGCATAGTTGAGGGAACTGACTTTAAGGATAAGGGTGGTCGTCAGGAGGCCAAAGGATTAAGTTGACAGGCCTTCCTGACCTGAAACATACCCTAGAAAAATGCTGGGTACAGGCGAGATAGGCACTTGGTCCTGGGAAAGCACGTGATTCCTGGCCTGGCGTTACAACCTGGGCGTTAAAACGCACAAGCTAAGTTCTAAATTATGACACTTTAATTTGGTTGATTGGAAAATGGGGCTATAAAGCCTATTCAATTTTAATATTACCAGATTGGGTCAAGTCCAGCTACAATCCATAACTCAAGTTCAGTCAATTTTGAGTTACAGGACCTTGGCTGATGTAGTGTGCACCTATTGGTGCACTTAGGCTTATAACCAGTTATGCCAATTGACAACTCGCCCCCCATTGCTTGAGTATGTTTCTATGAGACCAACTTTCCTTGTTGGTCAACTTTTTTAATAAAAATCCCCTGTTATCCTTACAATTCTAAAATGTTTCCTAGGGAAAACCTTGCGCTGACCTCCATGAGGTGGCCTCCACCAACGTTGGCCATTTATTTTTACAAAAATATCTACGGAATCAGATGCACCGCTGGGCAGCCCTTTTTCACCAGATCATGGCACCCAAGACCTTTAGCACAGATCTCCACAAGGTTATGGGATCCCCTTTTGGGATCCAACCAAGTTTTGTTGATTATTAGTTTTTACTACTATATACCGCATTGTACACCCTTGCCCTGTATCCCTTTTGTTCTGAAATCCTCAGAGGTGCCATGTTTACCATCTTGATAACAACTAGTTCCCAGGCGGTGTGGCTGTGCATCCCGCACCACCTCTCTGGGAACAGGAGAATCACAAACCTTTTTACATTAGGTAACCAACCACTTTATTTTACATGCACTATAATTATTTGTGCGGGACTTTTTTGCTGAGTGTGAACTGGCTTGCTTGCTATTTGTCATGGCTTCTTGGGGCTCACCACTGTTTTCTCATTTAGCTGATGGTTAGTGTGCCTCAGCGTTATTCTTGCTACCTCCAACTGGAAAGTGCCTATCCTTCTTGCTTATACCTGGTGGATTTGGATGCTTTTCAATCTGGGTGTCATGATTTGTCCAGCTTTCCCTGAAATTCAATAAAAAATTATTTAAATTAATTTTTATTAGCACCACATTTGGACGGTGCAGGCAGAATCATTGACTAAGGGCCTGGTGGTGATGGCCTTGGACAACAATGCACAACCCGCCACCTAAATGGGTATGGGGTCATATCTCAAAACGCGTTTTAAAATGCTAATTCCTTAAATGAAAACGAGCCAAATAAGATATCTTTTGGCTCTAGTTTGGAACCAATTTCAATATACCAGATCACCCCAAAGAACTGCGCTTGACTCCTACCATGATCCTCAGAACAAAAGGCGGTGGAAAAGGAGCTACTTTTACAATATATAAATGTTTATGCAATTTATGAAGATATGGTGTATATGTGGCCTCAGTAGTAAGAGTGGCAAATTATCCCTCTACGTTCTATGATGCAAAAACCTATCCGTGGGGCATGATTATGCCTGATAAAGAATTTTCTGGTAAAGTATTTGCATTATCTGCTTTGAATAAAGACCACTCTGGATATTTTTTATTGACTGGTACCCTTTCATCCTCTTTAGTGAAAATCAGAGCAATGTTTCTATTGGAAAACGGAGCCTCTAAAAATTTTATAGACCTAGACCTAGCCAACTATTTTGAGTTTAGCTACTTACCTGGTGGTTTGGTTATGGGAGGTGCTTCCCAAGGTTTTTTACGCTGAAGGTTCTAGGGTTAGTGGATTATCAAGTTGGTAAGTATCATTTGGCATACCTTTCCCAAGAAAGCAAAAACCTTCTGTGCCCCATTATTTTGGGAGTAGAATGGTGGCGAAAGGTTGACACCTGAAATAACTTAAAATACAATACCTTGTCCTTAACTTTGAAGAATAGTCATTTGCTAGTTGTCCCTTTGTCTGAAGCTAACTATCAGGGCAATTTGCTCAATAGCCCAATATCCACACTCTAATTCTTGCTCCGTTGGTGAAGCCCTCTCTGGAGGTACCCTTACCTTCCTGTTTGGAGGGGTTGGAATTTTTTTTGATGTGGCTTAAGCCTATACTACCAGCTCATTCAGAGTTTGATTGCGATTTAAGCTAACCGTTGATCTAGTGCATATATCTTCTCTCAATTACTCTTTACCTGTGTGGGAGGAAGCTGCCTTGATTGTGTGGATTAAAGAGCAGTTAGCCAAAGGCGCGATATTTCAGCGTACCTCCCCGGTATACTCCCCACTTTTCCTTGTGAATAATCAAATGGTACCTTACGCCCATATGTAGACTATGGGAATCCCAATAACGTCACAATACCATACTTTCATTCCAACACCATTGGATTCTCAGATTAATTGATATGTGGAGAAGGTGAAAGTATTCTCCAAACTGGATTGCTTGAATGCATTCAATCAGATCAGGATCAAGAAGGGCCAGAAGTGGCTAACCACGTTCTTTACCTGAAAAGGAAATTTCCAGTATTGTGTTTACCTCTTTGGGCTTAAAAATGCGCTGCTATCTTTCACCACCACATTGATGCGGCCTTGGGGACCTTCTGGGTGTGTGTGCGGTGGCTTACATGGATGATATTCTGGTGTTTTCCCTAGATCATGAGTCCCATACAATACACCTTTGGCAAGTGGTGGAGAGGTTAAGGGCAGCCCGCCTTACGCTGAAGATTAGCATATGTGAATTCTTCAAGTTATAGGTCACTTTCTGGGCAACGTCGTGTTTGACCAAGGACATAAGATAACTCCAAACAAGGAGAAGGCAATCCACGAGTGGCCCACTCCAACTTTAGTTAAGAAATTGTTGAGCTTTTTGGGGACGTGTACGTTTCTTAAAAAATTCACATCAAAGCTTTCTGAGGTGGCATCGCCCTTGTATAAAGAGAGTGGGCAAAAGTACTTTAGTGGTCTCCAGTGTTGCAGGATGCTTTCCAAGGTGTAAAGTGTACCCTGTTGTCTACGTCCGTCCTACGCCATGTTGATCCTGACAAGGAGTTTTTTTGTCTTCTGATGCCTTCAATTTCGCCATTGTGGCTGCTTTATTACAAGTAGGTGAAGATGGAATAGAGCATCTGATGGGGTATTTTTCTCAAAATTTGTCCCTGCCTGAGTTAAACTACGCCGTTTATGATAAAGAGATATTGGCAGTGGTTGAGGCGCTTAATTATTGGTGTCATCGCTTGCATGGCTCATCCCAACCATTCTGCGTTTGCACAGATCAACTTTTTTTGTTGTACTACCACGCACCTCTTTTTCTTAACCCCATAGCAACCTCGCTGGCATGAGACCCTGGCCCAATTTGTATTTCTTATGAGTTTAAAAAGGGGCAGGAGAATGTTTGGCGGATGTTTTGCGCTGAAACCCTGCACTAGCTCCAGATCTGAAGGAGGTAGAGGTGCACAACATTCATTTGATGATTCCACCAAGTAATATTGTGTCCCAACATTCCTCTCCCTTGACCCACGTCTCAGCGCTTTCTCCTCTGTAAAATGTGGAGTAATATAGTATGTTCAGAAAGGGGGTTCTTTCACAGCCCTTGTCAAAAGAAAATACTATAGTCCTCATTAAGAGCAAGTTAAATCAGGAAGATATTACTAGAGGGTACCATGTGAAGAGTAAGATGATGTGGTTTCAGGGGCGCCTATTGGTCTATGCTGACCACTTTGCTTTGAAATCATCTGGGACCATCATGATGGGATCACCGTTGGACATCCTGGGAAGTCAAAGACCCTCGAGCTTATCCGCCACACTTACAATTGGAAGTGATTATCCGCTCAGGTTTAAGGTATTGTAAGGAGTGCCTGGTCTGCAACCAAATGAAACCAAATTTCCAGCCCTTATGGGTTGCTAGTTTCAGTTCAAAGGGCTGAAGGGCCATAGACTTCCCTATCAGTGGATTTCATTGTGGAGTTACCTGCGTCTGATGTCTACAATGTCATCATGGTAGTGGTGGACCATTTTACAAAGTTTTTCCACTTTATTCCCTGTAAAACTATGGTAACTATGGTGGAGATAGCTAGGCTCTTTGTATCTCATGTGTTTGCACTTCATGGGGTGACCCAGGAGATAATTAGTGATTGGGGCCCAGTTTACCTCAGTTTTTGGGAAGAGTTGTGTAAGTCTCTTCAAATTCTCCCTGCCATTCAACTGCCTATCACCCCCAATCAGATGGGTAGAATGAACGAGTGAACCAGTTCTTGGAACAGTTCCTGCGGTGTTACACTGCTGCAAATTATTCAGATTGGGCTTCTCACCTTCCCATGGCCCAGTATAGCTATAGCACTCAACATGCGTCTATTGGCTGTTTTTTCATTTTTTGCCAAACATGGGTTTAACCCCGCCTTCAACATGGAGCCCAGCTGAGGATCCAAAGTTGAAGCGGTGGTGGACTTTGCTAAGACTATCAAGAAAGTACACTAGGGGGTTTCCACATATTTGGAGGCGGCAATGCAAGTTTATAAAGAGAATGCCAATGGAAAGAGACAGGTGGGTACTGCATACAAGGAAAGGGATCTCATGATTGATGCTTGAAATATCCCTATCAAGCAGCCATGCAAAAAGTTAGGACCAAAGAGAATTGGGCCTTACCACGTTGTCAGGAATTTGGGACACGCCTCATACCAGTTGGATATTCCTCCCTCATTCTGGATCTGTACTATCTTTCATGAAAGCAAGCTACGTTGTTTGAGGTCCACCACCAGAGACTCCAGAGGCTTATCTCATTGATATGATGCCAGAGTGGGAAGCGGGAAAGATTGTAGCCTCCCGTCAGGTAAGAAGGTGGCTTGAGTACCTTATATCCTGGAAGGGATTTGATGCAGCAGAGAATAGTTGGGTACCAGCGCGCAACTGCGCCTATGCTCAGGGTCTGATCAATGTATTCCTTGAGCGTTTTCCTGAGGTTGCAGGACCCAAGTTGTCAAGCGTCATGGATAAGCTAAGAACTAGACTGGGATCCCAGTCAGGGTGCGCGAGCACCCAGTGAAGAGCCCAGAATGCCATAGGTGAAGTGGTCTGAGCGATTTGTAAGAGTGAAGTTCTAATGGGGACGTGAGGAAAGTAAAAGTTCATTAACATACTAAAGGCCCCCAAGGCAAACAAGATGGTTGCAATGGGGGCAACTGTGAGACTTGCGGGAGCAACCCACAAGGGTGGGAGAGGCAGGGAGGATGACAGCTCCTCCAGGGTTCACGGTTGCTGGCCTTTGGATTCAAACAGGTGAGCTTGCATGCCAGCGAGGGGTGGAACAGGGGCCACCACATGACCAGAGATGGGAACAGAGAGGGAATATGACCTACAAAGGGGGTTGGGACCAAGCTTCCCCTGAATGGGGTGCTCCAAACCCCACAGTTGGGCTGAACCATTGACAGCTGATCTGGGTGTGGACCCCAAGTCTGCGAGCAGTGAGGCAGGGCTGCTCTGGTGCTGCTCCAACAGTGGAGTATTTTCAGAAAACTCAGCAGTAGAACAGATTGGAGAGTTTACATTAAATGGACGTGCAAAAATGAAAAAGACAGCAGGTTCCTTGTCAGGGTCAAGCCAGTTTATTGCGTTTATAATCTGCATCCACATGGTGGGGTCAAGTGACCAAATGATCCAGTTGGCAAACATCAGTATGAGAACTTGGGCAATGGCGCACTTCGCCAGGTCAAACAGCGAAATTTTAGTTAAAAATAAGGTGGAGGCCGCCGCAAGCTGTAAGGGTATTTGAACTTTATAAAGCACAAAGCGTGGAAGATAAGAGAATGAACTGACAACTGCCCCTGGGCAGGGCAGTTGCCTTAAGTACTGGGTAAATCGCATAGGGGAGGTATCATGAGATTGGTTGTTTGGGGTTTGGCAATGGTATTTGGTTGGCTGGCACAGAGGAAGGTAGAGGGAAACTCGAGATTTTGGCAAAAAATAAAAAAAAACTTTTGCAAATTTTCTGCATTCTTGTGACCAAACTAAGTCGATGGTGCCAATCTGGGGGTTCTGGTCATCTGATTCAGCCTGTTCGCATAATTCAGATTTTCCAGAATCGTCATGGGAGGCAGGTGCCATTGGGATGAGTTGTTTGAGATCTGTTTTAAACTCTCAATTGGGATATTTCACAATCTGAACTTCCCAGATCTGTCCCAGAGAGTTGTGGCAACTGGTATGAGTCATTTGGTGCCTGGTTTGAGATCCAAGTCATGCCCTGACCTGATTTTCAGTGTCAGAAAGTCCAGACTGGCTCCCCACAGACCAGAATTTGCAGGCCGGGCTCTGATGTTGGTGAATGCTATATCCCCAAAATTTTGACATAGTTTTCCTGGGGAGTGGGGGTCCCAGGGGCCTGTCCATGGCCTCTGGAGTGCGCAATCTCTCTGCAGACTCCCTCTATTAAACTTACCAGGGTTTAGGAGGGGGAAGGGGTGATAATGGGTTATCCTTGGTGGGAAGAGCATTCACCCAGAGCTCATCTACCACGTGTGCCAAGTTTCTCAACTGTGACAGGGGGTCCACTTGGACCTTGGGACCTCTTTATGTTCAGAAGGGGTGTTGCTCCCTATCCAGTTGCAGGGGCTGGTCTCCAAGACTTACACTACCCTTTCCTTTTTCAACAGGGAGGATTCCACCACCAGGGGACATGGACCAAGCATAACTTTTGTGCCGCTCTGGTAGCTTTATGGCCAGGATGGCCACGATCTTCTGGGGGCTGGGGGCTTCCAGGTGGGAAGTGTGGAATTCCTTAATCATGTCCTTGCAGTTTGCACAATCATGCGCATTCGCCCAGCTGTTCTCATATAAGGGTTAGACTTTCCAGGTGACCAAGTACTGAACGGATCGTCAGGACCTCTGGGAAGCCAAGATAGCCTCCACATACACTTCCTTGGATTCCACAACAACAATTGGCTCTGGGGATGTTGGCCTTTCCCCTTTGAATGGGGTTAGGGGGAGGTATGGAAGACATTATGCTGCTTCCAATGCGTAGGCAGTTTCAAATGGTAGGCATCATTTTCTAGATCCTTCTCAACCTCAAAGGGTCCTGAGCGTTTGGCTGCTAGCTTATGGGTGGGGCTTTCAGGGGAAGGTTGCGGGTGTCCAACATGATGAGGGAGCCAACTTCAATCTCATGTTCAGAGAGGCACTTCCAATCAGCAAACCTCTTGTAGTCCTTGACAGACTTCATCAAGTGTTCGCAGACCAACTTGTGTGTCTCACAGAGTGAGCTTACGTGGTCCTTGGCTGAAGGACTGCTGAGGAGAGCTGGGGACCAATCTGAAAGAAGGGATTGTACCCCAGAGTGACCTCAAAGGGGGAGAGATTGGTTGAGGAATGAAGGAAATTGTTGCACGCAAACTTTTCTAGGGGCAGATCCTTGGCCCAGGTGTCTTGCAGGGCCGTCGTATAACAGCGCAGGTACTGCTAAAGTACCTGGTTCACCCGCTCAGTCTGCCCATTGGACTGGGGGTGATAGGCGGTGGATCAGCAGGGGTTGATGCTGTGGAAGGTTAACAGCTCTTCCCAAAACCGGGAAGTTAACTGGGGTCCCCTGTCACTCACTATCTCCTCGGGGAGACCAAACATGGTAAAGACATGGTTGACAAACTAATTTGTGGTCTCCACTGCAGTAATAGATGAGAGGCTGTGGATAAATAGTGAAAACTTGGTATTTCAGTATACAACTACCATGATAGCATCTGAGCCACAGGAAGGTGGGAGCTCCACGATGAAGTCCACTGAGACCAAGATCCATGGGCCCTCAGTCTGCTGAAGAAAGTGTAACAGCCCTTTCTTACTGGAATGATCAGATTTCGCCTGGGCGCAGGTGACACAATGGGAGATTCAGGTGAGAATTTCCTTTAAAGACCCAGGCCAGTTGTAAGTTCTCTTTTTTGTGATCTTCACACTTTTTGATGCTAGGGTTTAACTGTCTGGGGACATGATGTTCCTCAATAACACGGCAACATAGGGTGGGGGGACCCAAACCCACTCGCGGAACCAGATTGTTCCCTCCTACAAGGTATATGAAGCTCTCTTATGACTCATAGACTCTAAGTCAGTATAAAGATCTATTCCTTTGGGGCAACAGGTTTGGAAGGCGAGAACATGGAGGAGGAGTGGGACATCTGGGTCCAGGTCAGCAAAGACTACTGTAGGGGGGCCAATGAGAGGATTTGGGAGGGGGCACTGCAGTCAAGAGATCTAGTGGGTCTTCCCTCCCCTATCAGGTGACAGGGAGAAATTTTGACTGAGCATGTCCGGCAAAATGTTCAAGACCTTTTATGAATTCATACTAAAAATGAAACCCACATAAATCCTGGTATGTGTAAGTTTGCCAGTTCCCCAGCTTCTGGGGGTTTTCAGTAGTAGAGTAAAGCCTTATGGTCTGTCTGAATGGTGATTTCATGATGGCCACCCTGCAGGAGGTATTGCCAGTGGGTGAGTGACCACTCCACTGCCACTAGCTCCTTATCATATATTGGCTACGCTTGTTCTGTTGAGGTGAACTTGTGGGAGTAATAGGCCACTGGATGTTCATCTCCCCTATGCTCCTGTAGCAGCTGGCGCCCACTGCCTCTGATGAGGCATCACAGGCTACTATAAAGAGCAGGAGGTGTCGGCATGCCACAGGACTGGGTCTGTGAGGAAGACCTCCTTGATAGGCTTGAAGGCCTGATGGCATTTGGGGGACCACTTGAAATGGGCATTCTTCTCAAAGAGGGGGTTTAGGGGTGCTGCCAGTTGGGAGAGGGCTGGGGAGAATTTTTTCAAAAAGGTGACAGTACCAAGGAAGCTGCGAAGTTGACTTTGTGTATTTGGGATAGGCCAAGACTGGATAGCCTCGAGATTTCAGGGAGGATAGCATAGCCATCCTTCAGGACAAGATTACCTATGAAGGTAACCTCATCCCTGAAGAATTCGCATTTGGAGGGTTTTACGAAGAGCCTTTCCTTGTGGAGGGCTGCCACCACCGCTTCTAGATCCTTGGCGTGTTGTTCTGGGGTGGGAAATGTATCAGAATATTGTCAATGCAAGCCACAGCTCATGAAAATGAAAGTCCCCCAGTGTGTCATCGATGAGGTGCTGGAAGGTGGCTAAGGCATTCTTCAGTCCAAAGGGCATCACCCTGAACTTGAAAAGACCTCGGCAGTGCAGATAGCTTTAAGCCACTCCTGTACCCTCGCCACCCTCACCTGATTAAAGGCGTTCACCAGGTCTAACTTCAAGAAGATGCGGGACTTGGCAATGGCTTGGGCAATGGTTTGCTCTAAGGGCAAGGGGTATGGGTTGGGGATGGTAATGATGTTGAGGTGGCCATATTTGACACAAGGCGCATAGAGCCATTTAATTTCCTAGCGAAAACTATGAGGGAGGCAACAGGGGAAGATTTCTTAATGAGCCACCACTTCTCTAACATCTCGTCTAGTCAAATACCCAAAGTTTATCCACTTCTTCAGTGTAGGGGTAGAGGGGAGCAGTTGATTTTGACTAGATGACCATCAGCTGGAATGACAAATTATATTTGGAGAGTAAAGGAAGCTTGGATGCCAGTGACATATCAAAGATAGCTTTATAAGGGGCTAGGAAGGAAGGGAAGTCTGAAGGGAAGTCAATTGGAGTGGGGTCAGGAGGAGAGATGGAGCTAAGAAATATGCCCAGGGGAAGGGTTTTTAGCAGGGAAACTATCCGCTCAACTTTAGGTTCATGAATAACAAGGAGTTCTTCATAAGGTTAATGTGGACCTGCTGGCGGCGCAACCAGCCCACCCCCAGAATTACAGGATAGAGAAAATCCTGTGTCGCGATTCTGTTATGACTGGACGATAATCTTGAGACAGTTAGGGTGGATTGGGAAGAATCCGCCAGAATGATATCAGTTACAATTATTTGAGTGCCTCAAGATGAGGCGATATTGGGATATAGCAGGTTTATTATTGGATCGCCTCTAAATAAGGCGATAGGGCGATGTCTAAATTTGACAAATACAAATTAAATCGCCTACAATTTTGGCGATAGAGAACTAAAGAATAACAAGCCAAAATGAGGAGAATCAGTGGAAAGAATAGTTCAAGCTATGAGAGTGGTATCATCTGAAGCTGCTGTATATAAGTGAGATAGGCGATTAAGAAAGGGAGGTTGTTAATAGGATTGAGTGAGCGTAACAGCGAGAATCCGCAGTGTTTAGTATATTAAATAAAATAGTTTAGTGGGAGCAAGTGCTCCATATCTATTAAATTAAGTATATTTCCTTGTTTCCAAGGGCCACAATCATCATATCATTGGTCCTATTGCTCAGTGGGCTAAACCCTGTGCAAAACCCTTTACGGCGTATCTCAACGCTTCACCCAAATTACAAAAGTTGTGCTCACTACAGGGGGCCCATTGATCAGTTATAAAATAATAAAAACTCAGTCGCCTGCTATGTTGCATCCAGGTTGCTTTGATAAGGAATCTGCACAACACGCTGGGACCATTGCATATGAGAAGTTGAAACTTGCATTGGACACTTTGCTCAAAAGATAAAATGAGCGGCTCCAGGAAGTTTGCAGTGATAAGCTGCCGCCATTTAATCGCAAAGGAAATATTATGGGTTCTTTCAATGATTTGAGTTTGCGACTGAAGGAACCTCAGACTGGCGGAGGGCAAAACTGTTGATCTCCACCTTGGATGTCAGAAGTGCTGATCAAGTTGTTTGTTACATACCAAGAAGTCAAGGAGACTGTGCTGCGGTTGTTTGGCGGAACTGCAAAGACGTTGCAGCAGAAAGCCAAGTTCTTGACCATTGGTATCAGCGAGATGAGACCCTCACTGCATTTGCTGAGTGATTTATTGCGAAAGCTCATGTGTTGATTGGGGCAGGGATTTTATCTGAAGTTGATGTATGCATTACAATGTCCTTTGCGGTGAAGCCATACCCTGAGCTTTACAATGTCATGGCCCATTGTTGGAAGACAATGTATTTCTTCTTAAACTTGTTCAGTTTGTACATCGCTTAGCTGTAACTTTCCCTCCACCCAATATTGAACAGATTTACACTGTCGCCGTGGCCAACCCTAATAATGTGGGGGGAATCAACCAGTTGGTGCAGGTTCTGCCAGGTTACTCACTGCAGATCCACATCTGTCCCATAACAGTCAAGTGACAACTGACCAACTACCGCTTTGGCCCTAAATATGCTGATCAACAGCAGGCATTCTACCAATGTGTGTCTGGTTACGCCGATCATCTTCAAAATAACCTTCTGAGTGGGCCAACTTATATTAAGCACAGACGTAGGCCCTATGTAGTAAGTTGTTTTAATTGCGGCCACACTGGGCACATAGGATGATGGTGCCCAATTGATGGATCCCTTATGTACAACAGGATCAAAGTTATAAGGGAAAAATCAGAGTGGAGTAGAGATGGGACTCTACTTCTGCTATCTCAAATTTATACGTCCCACCTGAATCTTCTGTATTGATTGCAGCAGAAGTCTCCCAGTATGATAATGCATTCCTCTACCAACAGCCGTTTGGGGGAGTAAATGCGCTGACTCAAGCACAAGTCAAAGAAATGGCTGACACAGGGTTTCTGGAGCAAGCAAAGCCTTAGATTGTCAAATGTTTGACCAAAATCCGTCAGACCAGCTAGAAGCGTTTGCAGATGCGTTGTCTCTAAAATGAGTAGAGGTCGCCTTTCCAGTGGACGCTATTATAACAGGATACCCTAAAGTCAGCGTGGGTATTATAAGTTTTCTGGGAAAACGTGAACCGCTGAATGTACACATAGTAAATAGCTGGCATTCGTCTTACTTGGAGTGCACTTACTGTGACATTATGGTAGCCAAAACCTGAGTACAAGCTATAATTGATATGGGCGCTCCTGTTAACATTGTCTCCACTAAATTGGTGGCGAAGTTGTCTTTAAAACCTGGCATAGACCACCAGATGGTGTTTGGGACCACTGGAGCGGAAACCACGGTCTCTGAGGGAGCGTATAGCGCGCTTCCCTTGTGATTTTGGATCCATTGTTGTTGTGGCTCCGGTGGTAGTATTACCAAATAGCAACTATGATCTGTTGATTTGGACTGCTTTTATGCAACACTATGGGGCTGTCGTTGACATGATGGAAGAGACCCTAGCCATTTTGGGACAATAGATCCCAATTTATTTTATCTCCAGCGGAGTGCCAAAGGGCTCGGTACATATGGGACAAATCAACCTTGCTTACAGCAATGGGGTGATTCCAGTGCACTATCACCGATTAAAAGGGAAAACTTGGGCCCTTCCCCATCACATATATGAATATCAGGGGCTACCGCTTAGAGCAGCTGGAGCTATATCCATTCCCTCTGTACATCAAGTAATAGTAGACACTGAGTTAGGGGTGGAAGTGCCAGCTGGGCTCTATGGGGAGATCATTGGGCCTTATCAACAATCGTGGCTTGAGCCCCACATGGCTCCAGAAATCATACTTCCGGGCCATGGGGATATCAAGGTATTGATAGCCAATCTTCAGAAAATACCAATTTGAAACTTCCATCATTAGATTATAGCATACCTACATTTGAGCCCGGTTGGGGAGGTCACACAGGTACATGAGTTTGGGTCTCTGGATGAATATGGTCTGCCCATTGAACCGCATCTCAGTGTAATGGCGTTTGTATCACGGGAGAATTTAATGGGGTTATCAGAAGACCAGAAGGATTGGGCGGAAGCTTTATTTCAAAATACAACGATATTTTTGCTGTCAACAATCACGATTTAGGGTGCGCTCGGGGGGTTGTTCATTGGTTGGACACCGGGGATCATCCCCCCATCAGTCTTGGCCAATCCGCTGATCAAGGGAAGCTGAAGAAGATGTTACCGAGTAGATTGACAATCTGCTAGAGCAGGGAATGCTTGAACCATCTAAGATTCTGTGGGCTTCGCCTGTCCTAATTGTTAAAAAGAAGGATGGTACTAATCAAGTAGTAATTGACTACCAAAAGCTCAATAGTATTACCAAAAAAGACTCATACCCTCTGATGCAGATTGATGATGAACTGTATTGGTTAGGTGGAGCTTGCTACTTCTCAGCAATGGATTTGATATCCAGTTATTGGCAAATTGAGTTGCCTGTGGCGGAACAAGAAAAATGTGCTGTAATCACATCCAAAGGGCTTTTACAACCAACTTGGATGCCGTAAGGGCTATGTAATGCCCAACTATGTTCCAACGAGCAATGGACACCATTCTGGGCGATCTAAAGCTGTCATGTGTACTCGTGTACCTTGATGATATTAATGTCTTCTCTTGCATTTCCACTGAATACCTTACCCATTTGGAAGAGGTATTTCGCCGACTGGCTGAGGCCAATATTAAGATCAAGCCCTGAAAATGCCACTTCTTCAAGTTTCAGCTGGAGTACCTCGGTTTTGTGGTGGATGCAACTGGGCTAAGACACAACCTGCCAAGGTGGAGGCTATCCGGAAGATGACTAAGCCAGTTAGTAAGTGGGACATTCAGGTGTTTTTGAGGCTGGTGGGTTATTACCAACGCTTCATACCCAATTTCAGTTGCATTGGAGGTCCATTGTTTGAGCTACTAAAGAAGGATGCCATGTTTAAATGGACGGAACAGTGCCAATGCACCTTTGATACACTACAAACAGTGCTAATTAGTGCACCCATGTTGCACTACCCTAATTTCAATAAGGAATTTATAGTGCAGATGGATGAATCACTTTCCGCTGTTGGGGCGGTCCTGTCTCAGAAGGATGATGAGGGGGAGGAGCACCCCATGTCATACTTCAGTCGTAGCTTGAATTGCCATGAATGAAATTACACTGTAACCAAGCAGGAGTGCTTAGCGGTGATTTATGTGTATAAGCAGTTTTGAGTCTATTTGTACAGAGTAAAGTTTAAGGTCTAACGGATCATGCATCATTGCACTAGTTGCAGAATTTGAGAGAGCCTGAGGGGCGGCTAGCCCGATGGGCTCTTAAGCTTCAAGCTTACAACTATAAAATTCTTCATCAACCAGGAGCAAAACACAAAAAATTCCAATTGCTTATCATGGTTGCCAACAATTGCAGTTATGGCGCATTTAAGCAACATAATGTTTGACAAAATGCTCAGCAGAAAGTATGATGACGAACCTCCCCAAGTGATTAAAGTGTTGAATGAAATGTGAACAAATACCTTCCAACAGAATGGGAAACTGTACAAGTGGATCAGCGATTCTATAGTGATTTTCCGTGACCCTCAGCACAGCTGGGAATTATTATGAGCGCTCACAAGGCAGTCGGACATGGTGTGGTGCACAAGACAATGGAGTTGTTGCGCCCTCAGTACTATTGGGAAAGCATGAACTTTGATGTGCTCAAAACCATTTCCTATTGCCATCAGTGCCAAGTGGAGAAGCCATTCTGCCATAAGGCTTCTTATTGGGTAGTGAAACCACATTTTTCTTGGCATAAGGTTTTCCTTGATGTCATTGGTCCCTTGCCAACAGGAACTAACCGGTGTAAGTACATTCTGGTGGCTATCGACCACTTGACCCAAAGGTTAAAGCAAGGGCAATATGGGATTTGGGGTCAGTTACAGTGGCCAAGTTTGTAATGGAATGCATTATTCAGAAACACAGCTGCCCTAAGTTCATTCTCATGGATAATGTAACCAACTTTACCTTGCACATCCTTCCCAAACTTAATGAGCTTATGAGTATCTGCAGGGTTCTGATGACTCCTTACCACCCCAAATCTAATGGAATGGTCGAATGGGTGTATGGGACTTTGGTGAATATACTATGAAAATTAGTAACAGATTGACCTTCTGATTGGAGTTCTCTTCTTTTCAATGCCATCTTTGCCTATAACATTAGTTATCATTCTGCCACGGGGAAGAGTCCTTTCCAACTACTATATGGTTGACACCCATCTCTTCTGGAGTTACTTTATTCATATGTAGAAGACACCGGTGGAATGGAACCCCACCATTATTTGACTAACCTTGCGAACACTATGATCAGATTTCAAACCAAAGCATATTCTTTCAGTTTGGCCAAGAAGATCAGTAATCAAGCTGCCAATCAGGTATGTCATAGTGGGTTGGCACAGTTCTAAGAAGGCGATATGGTTCTCTTCTATGACCAACATGGGTTCAAGTGGAAACACAAGCTGGCCAGTATTTGGATTGGTCCATTCAAAGTTATAGAGAAAACTGGGGTTGACGTGTACACCATAATGGACCCCTCAAGTGGTCAAATCATTAACTGAGTACATGCAAAGTTCCTCTGACCATACAAGCAATAGGAGCCTTATCATCCGGTCAAGGAGGGGGTAATGTCGCGATTCCTATATGACTGGATTATAATCTTGAGACAGTTAGGGCGGATTGGGAAGAATCTGCCAAAATTTTATCAGGTACAATTATTTGAGTGCCTTGAGATGAGGCGATATTGAAATATAACAGGTTTTTATTGGATCACCTCTAAATAAGGCGATAGGGCGATGTCTACATTTGACAAATACAAATTAAATCGCCTACAATTTGGTCGATAGAGAACTAGAGAATAACAAGCTGAAATGAGGAGAATTGGTGGAACAGAATAGTCCAAGCTATGAGAGTGGTATCCCTGAAGCCACTATATAAGCGAGATGGGCGATTAATAAAGGGAGGTTGTTAATAGGATTGAGTGAGCGTAACAGCGAGAATCCGCTGTGTTTAATATATTAAATAAAATAGTTTAGTGGGAGCAAGTGCTCCATATCTATTAAATTAAGTATATTTCGTTGTTTCCAAGGGCCACAATCATCATATCATTGGTCCTATTGCTCAGTGGGCTAAACCCTGTGCAAAACCCTTTATGGCGTATCTCAACGATCCTGCCAAATTACAACATCCTGTATGGCTGGGAAGTGGTCACTAAACCCAATGTCATGAATGGAGAAGTGCAATGGGCGTTAATGCGGTAGGACTTCATGGGCTCTGACAAGGCACCCAGGATAGACGAAGCTTCCTGCATTACCAGGTCCAAGGAACGTGCCACATTGAGGTCAATAGAATTTTCTCAACTGTTCTGGTGTCGAGGAGGGCTTGTACAGTGATTTCGCCTGACTCTGAGGGATAGTAAATAGGGAACAGGAAGTAGGCTTGATCCTCTTTGTTGGGATGAGCAAGAGAGAGGGCAGCTGAGGAGGGGGCATAACACATTATCAAATTATATTGATCAGGAGGCGTAGAGCTGGAGTGTAACTGGGGAAGGATTTTATCTTCCTCCTTGTCCCAAATGGGAGGCGAGCGTAAATGCGCACACCCACTCCACTCTCTTCAGGGGGAGGCGGGGTCAACTGGGGGAATGATAGCACCAAGCTGAGCAGACTCTGAGCTCTGGGGGCCCAACGGGCCACCCTCCTGATCATGGATGAGGGCAGGGGGTGCTACAGGAAGGGGTTCCCCTAGGGGGAGATTCCTGAGGTGGGCACAGAGGGGGGGAAAGGGCGGCAAGCCCAGGGGGATGCTTCCCTTGACTGTGACTGCTGGCAGGGGGAGGGGTGGTACATGGTACCTCAACAGCTGTGACAGCACATGCGGGATGTGGAAGGTCCTGGTCCCTATTGTGCGGGCCACATAGAATGCAATTTCTAAGGACCCAAGGAGAGGGTCCCAAGATGCATGAGCGGCTTTGGTGGAGTCCAAGGCAGCTTGGAAGGTGGAGATGGCAATTTTGGGAGGGATGGGCACAGTGGGAGCCAGGACCACAAAGGCTTCTATCAAGGAGGGTAGGTCCATGGCAGTCTTTCCCAATGTAAAAAGATGGAGAAGGCGCGCCAGTATTGACTCAGGGGCCTGGACCGCTGAAGTGACCAGCGCAAGCGAGGGGGTGAGGCTTCCAGATTTAGCAGCAGAGTGGAGCACTCCCCTGACCCAACGATGGGCATCCCCATCCAGGGCGTTGAGGAGAGCCACACTTTTCTGGGCATCAGAGGGAAGTGGGGATTTCCCAACTTCAGCAGTAAAGCACACCTGGAGTTCCATCAGGACGCCCAGGATTTGATTGGCCACCTCATCAGAAGGGACAGGGAGGACCCCATCCTTATCATGTTAACTGATGGAGTGACACTCGTTTCTTGGCCTTGGTGGGGTGGGGACCAGTTTAACAAAGCCTGTCTAGAGAGAGTCTATAACTCTCCAAAACCCAGCGTGGTGGTTCTTGGTGCACAGGACCAACGCTTGGGAACTAGTAATCGTTGTTATAATAAAAATAGTCCAGCAGAGGATGCTTGGGTGAAAGAAACTTAGGGCGAGGGTGTTGAGCATAGTAAGAATGATATTAAAAGTTGACCATTATTAACAACTGGCTGTGTACTAGAGGGCAGTACATAACAAAATTTGGTACTGGGTTAGAGTGCACTGGTGACTAGGTTTGAAGGGAACCTGGTAGAACTAGCGGTGTACCTTAGTCTTTGATAAATTTAAACACAATAAACTGGCTAACATGACGCAAGACCTCCTCAAAGAGGTCCATGCACAGGTGTGCTCAAGTCAACATAGAAAAAACGTAAAATAACGGTAGGGTTTATTGGGAAGATGAACATTGAGGTATGTTGGTCTCGAGCAAAGAAACTTAAGCTCACTTGGGGAAATTTTGGATCAGCAGAAGTGGTACCAAGCCTTGGTGCACCAATAGGCGCACGCTTTCATCTGAAAGGGTCACGTACCTTGAAATCTACATTACTCAAGTAATCAACTGAAGTTGAACACTGACCCAAGCTTGCACTTTTGTAAATAAAATGGGTTTCAAACCCCTGTTTCCCAATTAATCAAATTGTCCCATTATCAAAAAAATCAAAGCTCATTCATTTTAACCCTAGAGCCAAAAAAGGGGCTGGGCTTTAGACACATCACTTGTACTAACCTGGGCGTACCTAGCCTGCACCCAGTGTTGATCCAAGGTGTTTGAGATCAGGAAGGGCCTGAACTTTCACCTTCTGGACCTTCTGCCGCCCATCCTTGACCCTGCTGTTGGTACCCTCTATAAGGTCATGTAAACATGACAAAGCCTTTCAGCAAGCCCAGATGAATGAGGCCACTGACCGGCAGGAGAAGGCCAGGTCACAGAGGGAGATCACGTTTAGAGTGAGAGCATAGGCCAACGCTTCACCAGTGCCAGCATGGAGGGTGGAGAAGGCCGAGATTACTGGTTGGTTCATTATGTCATTGATTTAGATGATAAGAATAAGACTGGGCTCCCAGTCATAATGCACGAGCGTGCAGTGGAGATCCCAGAATGCCATAGGCACAAAGATCTAAACAACTTGTAAGAGTGAAGTTCTAATGGGGATGAAAGGAAAGTAAAAGTTCATTAATGTACTAAAGGTCCCCAAGACAAACTAGATGGTTGCAATGGGGGCAACTGTGAGTCTTGCGGGGGCAGCACCCAAGGGCGGGAGAGGCAGGTAGGATGATGACTTTTCCAGGGTTCGTGGTTGCTGGCCTTCAGATTAAAACAGGTGAGTTTTCGCGCCAGTGAGGGGCCGCACAGGGGCCGCCGCACAATCAGAGATGGGAATGAATGGGGAATATGACATGCAAAGGGGGTTGGGACCAAGATTCCCCTTAACGGGGTGCTCCAGGTCCCACAGGCAGGCTGAACCATTGGTGACTGAGCTGGGTGTGGACCCTGAGTCTGCAAGCGGTGGGGCAGGGCCTCTCTGGTACTGCTCCAACAGGGGAATGGTTTCAGAAAACTCAGCAGTAGAACAGATGGGAGGGTTTTTTAATAATTGGAAGCACAATAACAAATGAGACAGCAGGTTTGTCATTGGGGGCGAGCCAGTTTATTGCATTTATGATCCACTGCTGCATGGCAGGGTCAAGTGACTGGATGATCCAGTCAGCAAACATCAATATGAGAACTTGAGCAATGGAGCATTTCACCAGACAATCAGCATAATTTTAGCTAAAAATAAGGCAGTCTTTGGCTGTGGTAAGCTGTATGGGGTATTCAAACTTTATTAAGTGCAAAGTGTGGAAGATAAGAGAATGAAACAACAATTGCACCTGGGCAGGGTAGTTGCCTTAAGTACTGGGTAAAACGCATAGAGGAGGTATCATGGTGTTGAGTAATTGATTGGACCTAATCGTCAGATATTTGATTATATCAGATATCAGCGATTATGGTTCAGGTGTATCCTAAGTATATCTGAACTTGGGAATTGCAGCCTAGCAATTTCACTTAATTATATTTGACTATGATGACACAGGCTCGAGGGCTTTGTTGGTTATGTTGGACTTAGATTAGGTTTTGACTTAATGACTTGGGCATGTGGGCTTTGTTGCTCTATGTCAAAATTAGTTTGTAATGTCAGTCAAGTTTTTGATCAAATTAATTACTAATTAGTGATACAAATCGCCTTGGCATGTGCTGCCAATTGCATGTGAAAGTGAATCATTTCAGCTATTTTGAAGACATGACAAAACGCCATCTCAAGAATGATGACGGTGTTTACACTGACCCTGAGGCTGAGCATGATGCCTTGAGTTGAAGTATATGTAGACGTTATTACAAACTTTTTACATGGTTAAGTGCCACTGAAAGTAAGTCGTCATGGGTAAGATGTGGTGAACATCAAACCCTATAAATAACCCTTAAGTTGACATTAATAAAATATATTCAACTAATGGACTTGTTTATAATTTAATTTATAAACTTTTTTGTGTTTAGTAATTTCTTTTGTATTAGTTGGCTTTTACTTGGGATTAGTAAGATCAGGGCGGCGTGCCATAGTCCAAGTAAAAATGACAGGGTATACGAATTAAATACTACCAAGAAGCTATAATTTAAATTCCAATTACCATCCTGTCTGTTGCTTTCACACAATAGATGCTCAAAACTGCATTTCACACCTGATGAAGAACCAGCCATTAGACAAAGCCCAAAACTCAACACATGGCGCTCATGGCTGGGAACGCAGATGGTGGCCAGTATCAACGTTTGAATGACCGAATTTCGCAGATGAAGGATGAATACACCAGAAAAATCAATGATCTCAATGATGATATTGATGCTATTAATGAGTCAAACAATAATCTCCATGAAGAATTGAACCAGTGCAAGAAGGCAATAAAAGAAAAGAACCAAGTGATTTCCACCTTGCAGCTACAAGCTATTAGCCTGAATGAGGAATTTGCGAAATTAAAATTATAAAACTGAAATTGTGCCAGTTGGGAAAACTAAATCAATGACAAATTTGAGCTCTAGACGACGGGCGTTGTCAGTGTGCTACAACCCATTTGACTGGAAATTCTTCCAAATATTATGAGTACGAAGCTTCAGAAATAGCTACTGAAATGGATGCTGGGCCACGTCGACAACTGCCTAGCAAAATGGTTGCTTTGGCCAACCTTATCACCTCAACCTGGGATATGATGCCCCAATGCCTAATTACGCCTGACTCTAGTCAATCTAGAAATAATCGTGATAACCAGGAATGGGGAAGCAATAATTATAAACCAGCAAACCTGCTGGCCTTTGACAAGAATGGAAGTATTACCACATTTGTTAAACATTTTGAAATGGCCATGCATGGGGCCAGCAACCGCAACAAAGCAGCCACCATGATTAACTG